>MU270110.1:124347-212753 GCA_021432635.1 Thozetella sp. PMI_491
ATTCCAAGTAGCAGCTTCTAACGCGTTGCCATAATGCCCGCCTTGAGCGTTGACATCAGCCCCATCCTCAAGGAGCTGGTGAACGATTGCCTGGTTTCCATTATGAGCAGCGGCTTGTAACGCGTTGCCGTAATACCCGCCTTGAGCGTTGACATCGGCCCCCGCCTCAAGGAAAAGGCTAACTAGATTTAAATGGCCACGAGATGATAACAGGTAGAGGAGTTGCGTATCCCTATCATGTTCCTTGTGTAGTTTATAGAAAATGCCGACAGTGACGAGAATCCCTTTCCACCATTGAAACCAATATTTTTGTTTTTGTAGCCATTCTCGAATGCCCTCTTTCCTGATGGTCTGTTGGGAATCAACAACGCTTTCCGCCTCCCCAAACTGGCACGTTCCCTTTGGTCCGCTAAAAGCCTTCTCCGCATGATCGAACATGTGGCTCGCCGCATATATTAGAAGTGGGTGGCTATTCTTTGCATTAATCATATGCTCCTTTGTCGTCACTGTGGCGTTCAACTGTTCCATGTAGGACCAGCATCGAGCCCACAATATACTGTGGCTGGCGCTAATCGGGTCAGGCCCCAGTGTTGGATCCAGCTTCTGCAGCCTCCTATTTCGACAAAGGAAGTCGGCGACTGATTGGTGAATGAATTGTACGGACAGAGAGCCTTCATCTGTGTCTTCTTCGGATTTTGTGCTGTCAGAGTTTGTGTTTTGGGATTCTGTGCTTTCTCGTACTTCTATGAGGCCCAGGGATGATGCAGTAATGCGTCGTTGGATAATCTCTATCGTCGGAAGAGATGTCCCAACCACCGCGGCAAAGAGCTCTCTAGGACGTAGCGGTCGCTTGCTAAGTAACACCCACTGAAGCATGTGAACCGTCTCAGACCTGTTTGTCAGGTTCTTGTTTAAGTAGTTGTTGAATATCTCCTCAAGATCGTCTGGCACGTCTTCCAGAGTCTTCCACATAGCTTCGACTTGGCCTTCGTCGTAGTCACGATTGAGCTGAGATACAACAAGGACAACCCACATAAAAATGCCGTTTGCCTTCTTCATGATCTCAGCTTTAATATCGTCGTCCGCCATTGTCAAACTTTGGTCGACATATATGGCAATGTCATTTTTATGCCCTTCCCTTGTCTCTACCGTCAACTCTAATGTTTTTTTGATGGTGACTTTGGGATAGTGCCGACTAGAAAGGCAAACTTTTAGATGAACACCAACTTGGACAGCTTTGGTGCTCAACTTTTCAAGAAATTTGACAACAGCTCTAACTTCGTCATCGTTACATTCGTCCAGTGCGTCAACGAGGAGGAGGAGTGGTTTCGACAGTTGCGGCTCGACTACTGAGCGAAGAAATTCCTCCAATTGTGATTTTTGCCACCTCCAGTCTCGTTCTCTTTGTATTCGCTGCTGCTCGCGGAAAATAGGAACAAATTGATCGTATAGTGCAACATCTTTGTCGAGAAGCTGGTATACAATTGATTGCAGCATGCCCTGCGGAGTTCTCTCGAGGAAGTCGCCCCGAGCGTGGAAGAAATATGCCGCGATCAGATGTTCTTGGAAGACCCTCCGGAAATAGTTCAAGGCGTGCTTCATGAGCGTAGACTTTCCCGCCCCTGGCTTGCCCTTGATCCAAAGCACTCCGTTATGGGCCAAAAGGTCGGTGCGGTGGCGCCACTCGTGGAACTCGGCGGTCTCGAACAGCCAGTCGCATGTGTGCTGGTGAGCTGGCTCGATATCGTGCTGCCGAGCAGTAAGCCCGGGGAAGCTAAGAGAGCGGAGACAGGCTGCGCTTGTCAATTATCTACGGCCAAGCGTGATTTATTACGGGAGATAGACGTCCGGCTAGACACCCGAAGAATGGTACGCACCTTCCCTTTCGGCTTGCAGCCGTCCGGTCTCGTCAGCCCGGCTATTCAAAGGACCGGCTACAGTGGATTAGCGATGGCGGCCATGTGTTTTTGGAAAGGTGCTGCCTCACCACAGAAGTGGTTGTATTGCGCGCCGCCAGTGTTTATGGCTTGAGGGCCTCCGGTCGCCACGTTCTGGGGGCCGGGCCCGTGGTTGTCGATGCAGAAGCTCGAAGACATAGTCATCAGTAGTCCCGATCCCGAAAAAACCTAGCAACCGCGCGGCCGCCTCAATGCAGAATAATGGCAGCGTGAACGGCACAAATAGGCTCGGTGATGAAGTCGAGGAAACCGCAGAGCCTTGCACACGACGTTTTCTCTTACCCCGCAAGAGATGGCGGCGCCGTATTGGACGGCAAAGTCAGGCTGCGACCAAATTGCAGTCCATCTGTTGGCCCCAATTCACAGACCCGTGACTTCGTCTACTTTGCATTGTCCAATTTTGCACCAAACGTTCGACAACTAGCAGCATGTCCTCGAATATATCCATCAACAACCACGGCTCCGGGGCCCAGAGCGTGGCGACGGGGGGGCCTCAAACCATCAACAATGGCGGCACACAGTACAACAACTTTGGACGTACGCAACAACATCAACAGTTTTACATCTTAATATTTGATGCTAATCCATCAGCAGGCCAGGCAGAAGTAGAAAGGAACTCGGCGGAAAGCCAGGATGTCGTGGCTTCCGACCGGCCGCTTCGCCGCGAGGACTTCCGGATTGCAATCATCTGCGCCGTGACAGTCGAGTACGATGCGGTCTCCTTGATATTTGACCGATTCTGGGATGACGACGACAAGCCTTTCGGACGTGCGCTGGGGGACACAAATACCTACACAACCGGACGCATTGGAAAGCACGACGTCGTGCTGGCGCTGCTTCCTAACATGGGCACAGCTGCTGCAGCTGGGGCGGCAGCAAGTTTCCAGACGAGTTACTCTGCCCTGAGTATCGCCTTCCTCGTAGGGGTCTGTGGTGGTGTGCCTATTACGGGTGCAAATGAAGCACTGTTGGGTGACGTGGTTATCAGCAAGACGGCTCGACACAGTCTAGGCAGGCAATATCCCACCACGTTCGTTACCAAGGATACGATCGAAGATGCCCTCGGCCGGCCGAACAAAGATATCCGCAGCCTGATTGCCACTTTGGAAACCCAACGTGAAAGAAGGCGTCTGGCGCAGACGGTCCGGGGGTATCTTAAAGATTTGCAGAACGCGGCCGTGCGCGAGGAACATGAGCATAATTATCGGTATCCAGGTGCGGTCGAAGATAAACTATTTGCGGCGGGATATCGACACAAGCATCAAGCACCGTCGTCATGCAGTTTTTGTGGTGGAGAAACGGATAGCTTTTGTCCAGAGGCTGCTCGGGCGCCTTGTAATGAACTTGGCTGCGATGAGAGCCATCTGGTTCCAAGGAAGCGTTTGGAGACGAAGCAAACTCTTGATCCGGAAGACGCACAATGTCCGAAAATCCACTTCGGGTGTATTCAGTCCGGAGATGCGGTGATGAAATCTGGTGAGCACCGCGACCAGATCGCCAGCAACCACGGCGTAATCGCCTTTGAGATGGAAGGGGCCGGCGTTTGGGACGAACTGCCTTGCGTCGTCATCAAAGGTATTTGTGACTACGCCGACAGCCACAAGAGCAAAGTATGGCAGCCCTTTGCAGCAGCGACGGCAGCATCCGTGACGAAGGCGGTGCTAAGACGATATGTCCTGGCCGATAATCCCCAACAACTTCGGCATGATACATAGACCAACTAGGGTCAGATATAGGTGGTATTTGCCCTCTATTGTAAACTTCCACTATACGTTCCTATCATAGATTGCTACTGTGGAGCTTAAGCAACTTGTTATTTCGAGAAGTCGTGCAGCCGAGGCTTGAGTACAAATACCTCACATCCTCAATTCCCTCTGCGCCAAAGCAGAATAAACTATACAAGCGCGCACACTTTCTTTCAGAAACTACATACTGACATGATTAATTCCAGAGGCTGCTCCAAAATGAGCTCTTCGTCTCCTTTTTAACCACTTGCCCATCCACTATTACACAGTCCTTGAACTTCCGTGCGGGAACCTTATTGGCGTAGAGTAGCTCCAGCTCGGCATATGTACGGTTCTTGGTCTCAGGTTGGGTGAAGAAGAGACCAAGTAGAATGAATACCTCGGCAGCGACGAACAAGAACATGACCTTTCCTCCCCAGTTAAGCTCATCTGGGTTGATGAAGTATGGGAAAATAGAAGAAAGTAGCAAGGCTGGGTGATTATTAGCATTTGAATAGCCAAGCAAGATCCTGGCATCAATGCCATGGCTCTCGGAAGAAGAAGGGGGCAGGGGAATATATACCGGTAAGTTGTTGCCAGATGAGAGCGAACGCGATGGTCTTTGGGCGCGTCGACTGAGCCGCAGTTTCCTGTGCAACAGCCCAGCCATAGCAACCAACAGTGGCGGTGTAGAGCATAGACCAAGTGATCATGAACACAAGAAGAGCTGTGTTGGCAGCATTATTAGACTGAGAGGCCATAGAAGTGCCACCTATGATAATGCTCCAGAAGAGAAGACTGCGAGGGTTAGTAACAAACTTTTCGGGGCAATGTGGGGAGCATACAGTGTGCCACCTCCGACAAGACCCTTGCGACGAGGAATGACATCAGACAGTGCTACAGCGACGCAATTAGAGACAAACTGGAGCGTGGATGAAATTGCCGTGAGCCCAAAGGCGTTGGTCTGGCCGATGAGCTCGAAGTAATAAGTTTGGTAGCTTCGAATCTGTTAGAATACTCCGCTCGATGATAAAATGAGGATAGCTTACGTGTTCGCAAAGTAACCACCAGAAAAATTCTGGACTTGGAGGCCCATCACGGCCACAAAGGTGCGAGAGCGGTGTTCCTTTGAAAAGATAGCCTTCCATGTGGTCTGGCTTGCGGCCGACGCGTCCCCTTCCAGCAGTTTCAACTCCTCTCTGATAGTCTCGATCACCTGATCGACATCCGTTCCCTGTCCATATAGGCGGGAAACGGATCTTCGAGCATCGTCTTCTCGCCCCTTCTTCATGTACCAGACAGGGCTCTCTGGAAGGAATGGGAGGCCGATCAAGTAGAGACCGGGGACGAGGAAAGTCATGACGAATGCAAGTTTGAAGGACCACACTCCCTTTATCTGGGAAGCTCCATACCCGGTAAGTGAGGAAACGAAGAAGCCCAAGACAATGACGACGTTGGTAAGAGAACTCGCACAGCTTCGCAGAGCCTCCGGCGCAGTCTCGGTGACATAGAGTGGCGGGATAACCGTCGACAATCCGACCGAGAAACCCAAAAGAAGTTTGGAGACGAACAGCACTGGAAGATTCGGGGAGAAAACAAGTGCAAAGGACGAGCCCAGCGAGATGGCGACGGCACAATAAAGCAGGAACTTTCGGCCAAAGGTATCGGCAAACTGCCCCGCAAGGTAACCGCCGAAAACCTGACCGATGGTGCTGGCAGCATTCCAGAGCGACTGCCAAAGAGCCGGGATCACCCACTGGTCGCCGTCCGAGTAGTAGTTGCCATACACCTTGCGGAACTCTGGGAATGCAATGGCCGTACCGGATAGGCCTTGGTCGTAACCTGCACGAGGGACATCAGCCGCAGTCGACAAGAGCTAGAGGTTGAGACATGTACTTACCCCAGGCGAAAGTCAGAACCATGACGTAGAGCGCCCACCAGCAGAACCGCTTTTGCATCTTCATGCTAGCCCATAGTTTCCGGTATTGTTCCTTTGGTGAGAGATCGATCTTGCTCGTGGCCGTTCTCATGCTAGGCTGCTCAACACACTCCGCCTCCGCGGCATTCTTTTCCATGTCGTCGAAGGAGCGGATGTCCACGGGTGTCTCGGAGGATGTGTTACTCGTCATGGTGCCTTGTAGGTAGAGATGCAAGAGTGCGCGTTGGAACCTGGGAGCACTGCTGGTCTAGAGCAACGAAGAAGGGAACTTAGAGGGGTTAATGTACCGCTGCCGTCCTCCTTCGCCCTCGGCCATGGCACCACCTTGAATGAGGTCGTGTTGCAGATTTCCCCATGGAGAAGTGGGAAGCTAAAGAATGCGGGTGAACCCACCCACCAAATCGGGGTATGGTCGGCGTATTCCTATTTGGGATTTCTCCGGCGCGACTCCCGACGCACGGGCCGAGTCCGTCCGGGTGGCAAACGGGTGCCCGATGGCAAAAGCAGGAAGGAAGGAGGGCTACTTTTCGAAATCTTGCGTGCATATAACGAAAGCACGTCCAAATGGGTTATATTCACGAGAGATTTCATTCTTGACATTACAGAACTCAGCAGTACACACCATGCCGTCCATGCTGTCCCCAGAGAGAAAGTGGTGGAAGGAAGCGGTTGTGTACCAGATCTACCCGGCAAGCTTCCTTGACACCAACGGCGATGGACTCGGCGACCTGAGAGGCATTATCTCAAAGTTAGATTATATCCAGGGACTTGGTGCCGATACGATATGGCTTTCTCCTATTTTCAAGTCGCCTCAGAAAGACATGGGCTACGATGTATCAGACTATCGGTCCATCCACGAGCCCTACGGCAGCCTCGAAAATGTCGATGAATTGATCAAAGAGATGCATAGACGGAGTATGAAACTGCTTTTGGACTTGGTAGTCAATCATACCAGCGATCAGCATGCCTGGTTTGAAGAATCAAGCCAGTCAAGGACAAACTCCAAGAGCGATTGGTACATCTGGAGAGATGCGAAAATTGGGCCAAATGGTGAGCGAAGGGAGCCAAACAATTGGCGATCCATATTCGGAGGAACCGCATGGCATTGGAAGGAGAGCAGGCAGCAATACTGTAAGAACTCGTCCTGGGTTATATAATCCTGAAGCTAAAACCCGCTCTTAGACCTTGCCTTGTTCCTCCCCGAGCAGCCTGATCTTAACTGGGATAACGAGCAAATGCGAGAAGCCACACACGAAGACATGCGCTTCTGGCTCGACCGCGGAGTGGATGGCTTCCGGATCGACTCGATGAACCTTATGTCCAAGCACCCAGATCTCCCGGATGGTGCAATCGTCAACCCGCAAGAAGCGTACCAGCCGGGCGACGCTTGGTTTGCCTCGCAGCCAAATATGCACACGTATCTGCAGGAAATGAGGCGCGAAGTGTTTGATAAATATGATGTCATGACGGTAGGAGAGCTGGGATTCACAAAAGATGAAGATTCCGTTCGGCAGTTCGTCGCAAAAGATCGGCATGAGCTGGACATGCTTTTTACGGGCGATATCGTGGACATGGACTTCGGAGATGGGGGCAAATACATGCCAGGTGATTTTCACCCGTCGAAGCTGCGAAAGATTACGAACATGTGGCAGAGTGCCATGCCCAAGTTCGACGGATGGAACACGGTCTATCTCGAGAACCACGACAGCGGACGCTCGATAAGTCGGTATGCTTCCGACAAGCCCGAGCATCGAGCGAACTCCTCCAAGCTATTTGCAACGTACCTGCTATCTCTGAGCGGCACGCCGTTCCTTTTGGCCGGGCAGGAAATTGGAATGGCCAACTTAGGTAAAGACTACGGAGCCGATGCTTATATCGATGTGGAGGGACGGAACTTTTACAATTCCACCTTGAAAGCTCGAGGAGGTGATAAAAGCATTATGGGGGATGTGCTTCGAGAAATGCAGCTCAAAGCCAGAGACCACGGACGACTGCCAATGCAATGGTCACCAGAACCAAATGCGGGATTCACCTCCCCGGGGAGTCGTCCATGGATGACAGTTAACAAAGATCATATCGATTGGAATGTCTCGGCGCAGCTGCACGATAAGGAGTCAGTTTACTCCTACTGGAAATCCATGCTCACAATTCGAAAGGAGTATTTCGAAACGCTAGTGTACGGCGCATTCGAGATGCTGCCAGAGACAGAAACCGGGGAATTCGTTCTGGGCTATGAGCGGATAAGTGCTGAAAGCAGCCAGACGATGGCTGTCTTCTTAAATCTTTCAGACTCGCCTATCGAGGTTGCCACTGAGAGATATCGTGGCTGGATCGTGGTCATCTCCAACAACAGTTACGTTGCTGAGGGGGGGGATAAGCTGGTCCTCAATCCATTCGGAGCTATCATCTTGAAGAGATAAGAGATTGATGTCTACATTACGGGCCCAAATAACCCAATGCATTTCCCCCCCTGTACGTCACATTCACCACCGGAGTCGGAAGTTGGTGCGCTCAGGTATTATCTATACAATATTACAATACAAGGTAGTATTGTTACTGAGTAGGTGTTCGGCCAACAAAGTTGGAGGCGATGGGGTTGATACTAGCGGATTTAAAAGCAACTTCTCATCGCCAAACAGCTGTTACTCAGAGCCATCGTCGTCAGCCTCGCTCTCGCTGTTATCGGATGCGTCGTCGTCATTTCTCTAGAGTTTTCTGTGGCATCAGTGCCTCGCAGGCGCTTCATCACTCCTGCAACACCGAGGTGCCATCCCAATATGCAGCCCGTCACGCCCGCGTCGTTTTTCTTGCTGCAGCTCCAGGTGAAGCTTTCTGGGTACTCTTGAAGGCAAAAATTCGAGTCGGTAATGCCATGACAATCTTCGTCGTGGTCTGCCCAGAAGTCGCTTTTATAATACGGCCTGAGTTATCCTGCTCAAGCGAAAAGATGTAGGCGGATGGGAATGGTCACGCGGGATCCAGAAAGCGCAACCGGCAACTACCAATCGTCGTGCCAGAGGCATGCGTCTGAAGAGTTTTCATATTCCATGAATGACTCCTTGCAGTGCTCGCAAATTTCTATCTCATGGGCCTTCCTCTTTGTCCCAGTGCGACCTCCTGCAGTTGCCCATGCTCCTGTGTCGGCCAACGCCTGTAGATGGCTGGAAGCGGTTTCCACCACTGCCGGGTCATGGCGCAGCGCAATGAGCACCGCATGGGCCACACTATCGGGACAAAAGATGATTTGCTCCATGCTGGTCAGCTTCGTGAAAGAATTACTCAACGCGCATCTTATAATATCAGCTAGCGATGACGCGACAGGACGCGTCCAAATTTGCTTGTTTTCGTCCGTACCCTAACCCTGTCCTGCACCGCCCGTGCCCTCAGAATCGTTCCCTTCTGAGTCTAGCTCCTAACAACCACAACACAGGGAAGAATCAGCAAAAAATGGAGCCAAAAAAACATACAACACCGGGTATTCGCTGGTCGTCACCGACCCAACTACTAATCCAGCTCTCATCGGCTTATCTAGGGGAGAGCGGACGGGATCCCGAGTTCTCCGATGGATATGGTCGTATGTGGCAGTTGAGGGAAGCAAGGCCTCCCTTATACCGATGCATGCACCTCTGCTTCGTAGGGTCTACAGGTACGCCCCATAAGGCAGTGGCCTATATATTAGTGAGGGTCTGAGCGTTTACTTGAGCGACAGGCCCTCAACTACGTATATACGTTAAGATTACTAGGCGCGTAGCCAACATGTTTGTAGGATACTGGAGATTATTAGACAGCCAATGAAAATCTCTCAGAGGTCAGAAAGAAATTCCCTACTAGTATTTTGTATGCGATAACTTCGTTGTAATAAGTTTAAGAGTCTAAACATGAGAATTCGCGAGTTACTAAGGAAGGGGTGACAATATAGCTGTCATCCTTGGCCCCTAGTCTAGCTCCAACAATAACGAATAGTCTACGCCCTTTATATAATCCTCAATGCTAGTGGTCTGACAGCCGATATCTTCGGGAATCTGTTTCCGAAGGCTTGTGAGCTTTCCATATGATGCACCTAGTCGGTACTGTCTGCTTACCTGGTGCGGATGCAAGGCATCTAAGTTTTCGAAATCTAGTTCCAGCACGCTCCCCATGGTCTCTGCGAGCTCTAAACCGTGCGGCCCGCCCTCATACTCGGCAGCTTCTTCTATGGTCACTTCTTTGACACCTCCATTTTTCACTCCCATGATAGAGGTCCAGATTTGAGCATATTCAATGTGGTTGAGAATGCTCCCATAGCCCAGCAGTGTTTTTCGAGGCGGTAAGAGGGTGAGTGCTCGGACGAAATGCCCTGTATCCTTCCGAGGCACAACAATACTAAACTTCGCGCTGGGACTCCCCGGGACGAGAAAGGTGTAAGATCCATCTTCTTGCTACGACGGTGTTAGAGCACGAAAGAAGCAGAGTAACTCTACGTAGAAGAATATTTAAATGGAATTATACCTTGTTAGGGCGCCGAAGTCGCCAGACTTCCCAATTCGTCGCGAACTCGCCCAATTGAAGCTCTGACGTCTTAGCGTGTAGAGCTGGCAGAAAATCCTTGATATAGGCCATGATATTTGCTTTAGCATCGAAGTGGTATACATGCCGGTATTTTCCTTTAGTGATTTGCTGGATGTTGGGCAGGCTCGAGAAAATGAACCGATCAAGAGTGCTTACATCCGAGGCAGCACGGGCAATATTGATTCCCCGCTTGAGTTCTAGTTCGTAGCAGTATTCGTTTATTGACTGACCCCGTCGAAGCTTTCCGTAGTTGTATTGGTCGTACATCGGGGACCAAAAGTCGGTAACGGCAAAAATGGCGCTGGCTCCATGGAATGCTGTTTCAATCGACTCCGGGTTGTCGACATCGCCTTGGACCATTTCGACTCCTTTGCCCTGCCAAAAAATGCTGGACTTCTTGGTTATATCCCGAGATATTCCTCGAACCTTCCAGTCGGACTCCTTGAGAAATACGTCGGCCACGGAAGCCCCCTAAATTTTGAGTTGGTGAAATAGCTACTGACAAGCTCTGCGAAGCTCACCTGATTGCCAGTGATGCCTAAAACGACAATAATTTTCGGCATGGTAGGTTCTTCTTCTGGTCTTCACTTAGATAGATGAGGTTTCTACACCTACAATAGGTGCGAATCTGCAATTGGGAACGATCTGGTTTACGGGAACTGATCAATCTTTATATTCTGATATCTTGTGAAGGCGTGTCAAGCACAGCATGCCTTCAAAGCTGATTAATTGATGGCTCTGTTACTTAAACTAGGGAGCTGTCACGTCTACCTCGGAATTTCCACAGGGATACAGGCTCACCGAAATGCCTGGACGGATTATAGTATTTAAACCTCATCGGAAGTTCCGCAAGTGGCGCATGCAGTGTCTGAGATCCACTCACCGACAGGCAACAGAGACTGTGTCAGCATAGAGGCTTATCAAGCTCCTCACTATCATTTTTCACTCTGCTGGCTAGTAAGTACAATCCCTAATTATATAAAGCGCCCAAACTATTTAATAGCTTTATGGTGGCCTCCGATAACGAGGAGTTGCCGCATTATCCAGACTCGGGCAGATAGAGAATAGCTTAATTGAGTACCATTACTAAGCTGGGAAACACTCGTACAGGTGCGTCCATAACAGTGACATTAATGCCAGTAGGTCATTTATTTGCGAAAAGTATACTCCTGCTTTCAAGTTCATCCTATGAGAACTATCATTTATCTTCCGCGAGGAGCGTTGTTAGGTCCCTCCAAACCCTATCATCTAGCTCTAGTTGATTTTCACCTAGCAGATCCATTTCATTACCAAAACAATTATCAATGGAGTCGTTACCCCACAGATCGAAGGCTGTATCCATCCTACATGCGTTCATACGGCTACCTAGCGCATTTTGAGTGGCTGGTTGTGTGTTCCTGCTGTACTCGTGAGTTTGAGTAGCAGCTTGACCATTGCAAGACTGTGGCTGCGATCGGCCAGAAGTGATACTAGTCGGATACCGAATGGGAATGAGAGCAGATATTTCCGAAGTGGACTTTCCACGACACATAGTAACCGAATCTGGTAATAGTTTTGCTATCGAAGTCATCCGCTTCCACAGCCGACATGAGGCCGAAGTGGCAGAAGCATAGACAGTTGCAAGGCCGAAGGCACGTCTTACACTGGTGGACGTGGTGGAGAGAACCCCGGCATCATTCAGAATTGTTGAATTCGGATGCTTTTTAGACTCATTTGCTATCAGCAAGAACAATAAGGCCACGGAGGAGGCCAGGAAATGCTGGAATGTCTCGTGGTGGATACGATATATATCGGTAGTTGCATCCAGGTCGAACAGCACATCGATTATGTCGCAAGCAATCTCTAGACCGGCTCGTATAAACTTTTCTTCTTTGGCCAGTGTTGAGCTGGATAATAAATAGGACCGCATCATGAGGCCTCGAAGCTGGCTGGCGCGGAGATAAAGTAGCGTCGGCAGAGTCTGAGGTGGAACATCCCCAGCCGCTGCGCCACGATCGAATGGATGGACAAAGCTCAGCCCTGTCAGAGACTTCTTTCTCCACTGCTCTATTTGAAAATTGGACCACTCAAAAGTATCCTCATCTTCGCGGGCGTCGGAAATGACCATGTGGGTAGTGACATCCCAAACTCGCGTGCCGAAAGAAGCATATGACGACATAGCCATTAAATACGGCGCCTTCTCGTGCGAGTGTGAGTAAGAGGAGCTTCAATAAATGTTGTACTGATGTTAGAGACATTACCTCTACGGGGTCGGGCAACGATTTAGCAAAGTCCGAGTCCTGAAAATTTTGCGGCAATCCTGCCGCGCAGCTCCACTGGCGGTCGAGGACAACAATGTTCCATAATGTATTGATGAGCTGCGTTTGCTCACGTTTATCCTGGAGCATATGAAATCGTGTATCTTGACGGTGCAGTCCAAGCTCCATGGCCATCCGGCCGGCAATGCCACATGTCCGCCAGGCCAGTCGTAATTCGTCATTGAAGGCGTGATAAATTGCCTGCTCGATACATTAGAACGCTTACCGGGAACGCGTATCAGCTATTTTCTTAACAAACCGAAAGCAGTAGTATGATTATTTCCTGTAAACCTTGTGCTGAAGAAGTAGCAATGGTTCGGATGTTATCCTTAACGCTATCGAAGATGATCGACCCGAGGCCGGCATTCTCGATGCGATCGGCGCTGAGGGCAATTGCAAGAGCGATGCTTATAGTATCGAAGGCGTTTTGAGTAATTTGTGAGCCGTCCTTCGGACCAAACCTTTGACGTCCTTCGATGCAGTTGTAAAGAGCCTCAACTTGTGAAACAAGGCACTTGTAGTCCAACAGAGGATGAAAACTGCCTGCTACTTCTTCATATAGGCGTGCAAGCCGTAGAGCTTCAGATTTCCTAAGTCTTCGCAGAGATTGTGTGCATTCCGGGCAGAAGCATGCTCTCCTGTGTAGAGCCCGGCCTCCGGTCTTGTTATTGCCATCGAGTCTACATTTATCATGGAGATCTCTTTGATCTTCGTTGAAAAATGGTAGCACCCTAGCACTCGTTGTCGAAGCATCGGCTGAAGGACGACTGCTCTTTATTCCGGCTAAAGAAAAGCTGACCACGTTCAAACTATAGTCTGAGCTCGATGCCCCGTGGTATTGAGATGATGACACCTGTTCCGTATCAATAAGGTTATCAGTTGGGATTCAACACAAGATCAGGACATACAGCGAGACCTGGGTCCTGTGGGCCTCTATTTTGGCATCTGCATGCTATAAGCTCACTAAGCTGCTGAGGTTGATTCTGTTTCTTGATGATCCCGAGTAATTCGTCTATTTGTGCCCGCATGTGTTCAACCAAGTCGGAAAGCTTCTCCTGCTTCTCCTGCTTCTCCTGCTTCTCCTCCCTGCTTCTGTGCATTGGATAAGAATTTATCACCGCCTGCTATGGCGTAGGATGGAGCTGGGACAAGACTTACCCATTTGTTTGGCAAGCTTCTCTTAACTCATCGCGGTCTCTGCGCCGGCTTGATGGATGCACAGTAGAAGATTCTGAGAAGAGTGGAAGATCCGCATCGTAGTAACACTCAAGAGACCGGGATTCGCAGTATTGACAAGGCATATATCCATCGCAACGACCTTTTCGCCTCTTGCACTCATCACAAGCTCGCAGCGCATAGCGAGCGCGACGCTTTCTTGGTCCACTGTCGCTTTCATCTACCTGCCTGCCTTTCGGTACAATTGCAATTGTTGTCTCGCTGTCTGCGTTATGAGCCATCAGGTTCAGTTTTTCGACACAATTGGCAGTGAGGATGGACTTCGTGAGGCGGAAAATTGATAGACCTGGCTGGACTGCAGTCTTTCCGCACGTAACGACGAAAGAACCCTGAAAGCGAGAGGAAATTGTACCGCGACCCGGAACTTCCGGCTAGTGCGACCCCACACCAATTCCGGGGTACAGTCATTACGCGTAAAACAGAGACCCCACACACCATTACAGCGAGTTAAAGATCTTGCGCCGGCCTCTCGTTACGATTCTCAGTCATTACTCAGCGCATGATTAATAAATTACAGGGTCTTTTCTACAAAGTGCTTGTCTGTGCGTGCATATTATGACCGATTTGAGGTAGTCTCAGGTACGGAATTTCCGAGAGGAGGACGGTCGCGGGACCTTACCCCATGGTCTCGCTCGAGCTGACTAGCGAAAAGCAAGTGCAAGGCAAAACAGAGATCCTGGCAGCTTTTATGAATCTCATGTAGTTATCCACAGTTTCTTGCGACTCTTGTCAAGATAAACCAAGATGGGGCTCTGCAGCTGTTCAAGAGCCGACAACCACCACCTCATGAAACTTAACCTCCGGAATCCATCAATCATGCGGAGCCTTCATTCAACCTCGAGGACGTAGAATGATCCATCGCTGGTGCCACGGTACCCAGTGCCCAAGAAGATGAATCTATCTACAACCGAGATACCACCAGCAAGGAAAGAATCTAGGACGACTTCGAGGAGCTGCTGCCCGGTTCTTTTATGTATCGCCAACAGAGCTCCAGACGTGTCGTTTGTCGTACCAGTGAGAATGATGTCTCCAACAGTTGACGGGATCACAGTCGTGATCTCGTTCCTGGGCGCCGCGGTTTCCCACGCAATCGACCCGTTGGCAAGCCAAACAGATCCAAAGGCACTATTATTTATGACCGCCCCAGTACCCCCCGTCTGTGAAGTCAAGGTGAATTCCGCACCGTCTGCGTTGATTTCGGTAAAATATGCTTTTTCGTTGTCGACCGAAATTCCCCAGCTCAGCCCGCCGTGTAGACCTCCAGGTCCAATGTTGACTGACCATCGCAGCTCCCCGTTCTCGGCGGCAAGGCTATGCAGCTGTCCGCTTTTCTGGCCGATTGTCAAAATATCTTCGCCGCCACTTCCTCCGCCAGGAACAAACGTTGGCGCCATGCCAAAATCCGTGTCTCGTCCAGGGTTTTGGGGACACAATGCCGGGTTCCGAGGGGAACCAAGCCCTCCGCATGCATATGTCCACGCATCCAAGGGACTCATTCGTCGGATCCAATTGGGATGGCCAGTATACATATTGAGCGCGAGGATTGATTCTGACCACACACGATCCGGCAGACAGGTATCGTTTCCGGCTGTGGCGTTTTGGCTGATGACGGTGCATGGCAGAAGGGCATCAGGGACGGTATATACATTCCCTGTGGCAAAGTAAACTTGCTTGCGGGTGGTATCTATGGGTGGCTGACTGCCCCATACACTTGCTCCGGCCCATGCGCCTCCCTGGGAGGAGTTGCTGGGGGGCAGCATTGGGGTTTCCCAGAGCTTTATGAAGGTATTTTTAACCGGATCGAATCGCACTGCAACAGCCGTCCCGATGAATGAGCAGCATGTGTAGTCTGGGTATATAATACCTACTTCCTCCAAACTAGAAGTCCCAGTGTAGATGATACCATTGTAAAGGGTGCCACTATTGGTCAGTATCGCCAGCGGATGCGAATGAAGCTGCGTGACCCCTCGGACTTGGCCGGTACGCAAGTCTACTGCGACAAGAAGAGCGTGAGTCTGAGTGCCAAAATAAAGCAAGTTATGAGACGTGTCTATCAGCGGACTTGTTCGAGATACCGGATTGATGCCGCTGGCTAGAGTAACTGCCGGTATTGGCGCAAAGTCTTCGATGAGCTGCGTGACATTGATCTGCCAACTGACGGTGCATGACTCATAGTCAAGTGCAACAAGAGTGCCATTCCACGTGGAATAATAGGCCTTGCCGTTGTAAATAGTGGGTGTCCCACCAAGTCCCCCCGGGTATGGCAAGCGGCAGCGCACGCGGATAGCGGCGATGTTGGCGGAGGTAATGTGCTGGGTTGTGGATGCCCAGCGATTGTTGAATATGCCCCCGCCCCATCCCAACCACGAGTTACTAGGGCTCGAGTTATCGGTACTTGCATTCGAAGCCTGCGTTGCTACTACGGCGTCCGAGAGAAACGAGACGAAAAATAACGCGGTCCCCGTCAGAAGATAGCGGCCTAAACGCATTGCAGAAACCAAAAGTAGTGGTCAACCAGCTAGCTACCTCGTAGTGTTTATAATCTGCAAGGTAGGCAATGGCGACGCTAAGGACCGGGATATGCACAGGGGAGCGCCTAAGAAGACTAGATTCTTGGGGTTCCTGGCTAAGGAACGGCTGCTTATTATATCCACATGAAAAAAGGCAATATTGGTCTAGGATTTCGACCTTTGCATAATAATGGGTATCTTGCCAAATTAAGCATACCATGCGATGTTCCCCAGGTAATAATGTGATTGTGGCTGCTTACCGACATAATTGTAGCCTTCCGCCTCTGGGAAAGTTACAAGCAGTCACGTCCGGGACACATCCCGATTTGCGACATAGATAGGTCATATGAAGTTCCCTAAATGTGGATTAGCATTCCAACAGAAGTCTTAGCCCCGAGATAAGCGGGGCATCGGGCAACGGTAGCTCGGGTTATTCGCCGTTAACGCCACCTTTTCTCCGGCATGTTTGTCAGAGTGTGCTGCATATGCAATATAAAATGCTTGTGTCAGGCAATGAACTATTAACTCCAGTTGCCAGAGCTTCCATGTTGCATCATGCATCGTAGGCCTGTTGGTACCCCCATCCACACCTGGCGGACATTCGGTTGGAGTAGCCCGTGCAGCGAGACCTTCGGAGGAAATGGAGTCCTGCTCTCAGATTAGATGTTATCACCGGCCTGGTGCGTGAACCACGCCGCTGGGTTCCCCATTGAGACTTGGAAGAAAGGTTAGCCTAGAGAATGTGTGTACGATGTCACGCTAGATGGGTGGCCTGCTGCGGGGACGGCGGCCATGGACCCGAGCTCTGTCTTTATTGACCAGGAATACGCAGAATATCAGATCCTTCGGGGTTCGAAGTAAGGGTCGATGGTCCTAGCTGTGATCCTACGGATTCGCCCCTTCTCCGGCTTGACATTATACTTTCGCTAGCCTTGGACATACCAATATCGACGCGACGAGGAAAAGGTAGTAAGGATTAGCTACAATGACGGCATGGAGTCTATCAAGTCTATCAAAGCAGCTTTCCAAAGACATCTCACCAGTTTGGCGTGATGTGGTTCTTAGCAGACCGAAGAACCCCCCGCGAGACATCAGGGCCACTGCCGGCGGGCCGCTGAAGTGCGGCACAGAAAGCTAAAGGTCTGCACCAACCCTTTTCCCCCTGCGGGGTACCGGTACCCACGTACGTTTCTCAGCCAGCAGAGCGAAGCTACCTTCGATCTCGTCGATATTAGTGCTAATGTCACTGTGATTACTTAAAATAGCCTGTATTATTATTAGGGGGAACGCGTGTTCTCACTGAGCGCTCCGACTCGACCCCATGCATCGGCCTTCCCTTTCCGTTCGACCGCAGATTCGTGGTACCCAGTGAACCTAGATGCTACAGTCCTCCTGGCCGACGAACTCACGAAGCTCTGGCACCCCTCACAGATTACTGAGTCAACTGGAAGATAAACCAGGCTGCCTTACTGGCGGCTCATGTGCGAATAAAGAGGCAGACATTCCCGGATCAGTAATGAGGGGCTGCAGCGGGCTGTAATTGGCAGGGTTTCCCTTTGTAATGGCACCGAGCAGGCACCTCTGACTCGAAGAGGTCCTATGAACATTTTGCAGCTGTGGCTTTACGAATATCCAACACCCCAGATGTTATTTAGCCTACTGGGGATACGTCTAACGTAGCTAGCTTTATCCATCATCATCTTTCCAGGCCTCTGTACTGCACAATCCTAACCTTAGTAATCCAAGAACTTTATGTAGGACAGCAAATTCCCACCATACGCTTCGGATTAGTGACTCGATGAGAACCTCAATCTTAATAACGTTGTCTATCATGCGACCCAACATCACATACCAATACTTATACAGGTTTCACCCTAATCCTACATACACAAATAGGGTTTCGTACACTAGATATATTTCGTCCAATCTTTTACTAGTAGCATAGCTAGCCGCGTGAGAGACCGCTGCGAACACACGGCCACGAGTAAGAGCAGGATCCTGTTCTATTGGCTCCGTAGCACGCTCTCGACAGCGTGCTATCCTTAGTCGGGCACACTCCTAGGCTCTCCACTCAGCCGTACCCAGTACTACGACCTGATAAAACGGTTGATCGCCATCGTCTTTCGCGCGTACCAAATGCCGCGGGATGTCCTACGGCGCGTTACGTTGGATGTAGATGACTAAAAGTCAGCTAGGGCACCTAGATACGATCTGCTATCAACTGGTATGGGACAAGGAGGCGACGGGATCGGCTGGATTTCAGCACGCGTCTATGGCCGCAGTAACAGCGAGGCATTGGGGAACTAGAGCGAAGATAGGAATATTAACGCAGTCGAGGATATTTCCGTGATATTCTTCATCTGAAAGAGCAGTCCCTCGTCTCTGCCGTTTGATGCTGGTACAATGGTGACTGGGCCTTCGGCATACCCTTGTAGGACAGCCCGGCTGGAAAAGCCACATGAGCATGACTGGTCTTCCTGATCGATAGGTCTCGTGTATAGCACTTCTATAACCAACAAAAGGCTTCTACCTCTCATTCTCTCCCTGCCGTATTCGTCGAACTACCTCTGCATATCGAACTGAAATATAAGCTCCAGCATTTAACATTACCGGGGGTTCTATTATAGGCGCGTTATCCTCCTCGAAGGGGCCATCTTGCTTCCCAGCCAATGCTTCTAACAAATTAAAATCAATTATAGAACAAACGATATAGGATATGATTTCACACTAATTGTTCAAGTCGGTATTGCCTTACGGCGATACTAATGGTTCCCGTTTCGCCCGTTTCCGCAGCTGGTATATCCCAGCTAAGGTGGAACACGCCGTGGCTGCAGCAGCACATGCAATCTCCATCAGCAGAGATCTCTTATATCCATAGAGATAGGAACTAAGCACCAAACGGAGCTCAGAAGCCGAAAACATGTCACCAAGTTCCACTGCGCCAACCTCGAGCACCCGTCGCGGGTCTATGACCCCGCCATTCTGGGCTAGATTTCTTACTATTCCATCCACAAACACGGCTTGCACCGCCGATGTAAACAGTAAAGACCCCAGGGTTTCAAAGAATAGCGTGAGTCCCGTGACTTCGGCAATCTCGGAGATGTTCACTGAACTCTGGTTCGAAACCATTGGTACTTGTAAAACCAGGCCAACGCCTGCGGCGACCAAAATTTGGAACCCAATAACCTGGGGCAAAGCGGTTTCTAAGTCCAGTAGATATAAACACACAGCGCCAGCTGTCATTATAAGTGGACCGAGTGTGAGCCAGATGAGCCAGTCAACCTTAGGCATCGAGAGATTCGAGATGATGGTGAAGGCGGAAACTCCGAGAATCAGTGGAATGCTCCGAAAACCGCTTCCTTCAGCAGACACGCCACTAATGGACTGGAAATATACTGGGAGGATATAGAGAAGAGAAAAATAGACTGCTGAAACAAAGAAGATGCAGGCCGCGTTAGCGGCGACAGCCCCTTGTCGGAGGAGGCGGAGCTGGATCATGGATTTTGCTCCCAGTCGCCATTCCACAATTATAAAGAGCAACGCAACAACGCCAGAAGCAGCTAGGAGTGCAACCGTACTTGTTTGGGTCCAATTTGCAGACTGACTTCCAAACTGCATGGCGGTGAGGAAACACCCAGCCGAGAGCAGGACCAGGCCAGTTCCGACGGGGTCCAGATGACACATTGCCTCATAAAGAGATGCAGCAGGTTCCGAATCGGACTTGTGTTCTCCAATGTAGAGCGCCACCATTGCAGCAGTGAGCACCCCAAGGGGCAAGTTGATGTAGAAACACCACCTCCATGTTAGACGGTCGGTAAAGACACCTCCCAAGAGCGGCCCTAGGACGCTGGCACAGCCGAAAGTGATGCCCATAACAGCCGTGTACGCCGGTGCCTTCCCAGGTGGCGCTGTAAGTGCGATAATCGTGAACGCACCGGTGATTATTCCCGCGCCTCCAATACCTGCTATAGCGCGCCCCGCAATCAAGGCAGGGCTATTGGGAGCCGCCCCAGCAACGAGGTTTCCGAGCTCGAAGACAAAGATGGACGCGATATACGTTCGTTTTGTCTCGAAGTATCGAAAGGCTTTACCCCAGACGGACTGGAACGGCGCGTTTGTCAGAAAAAAGGCGCTTCCGTACCAAGGGATGTGGTTGACCGTGTGAAATTCGGCAGTAATCTTTGGGACGGCATTTGTTATGATGGTCATGTCAATGGCATAAAGAAAGATCCCGAATGCCATAGTGAAGAGAGTGAGAGTGGTGCGATAGCTCTTTTGAGGCTGAGAGTTGTCGCAGGCATCGCAAGAAGCAGATAGGATTGATCTAGCTTCCCTGACAAATGTGATAGAGTCCTTCACCCGACTTCCATCCTCACTGCTAGTGACAGGAGGTTTACTTGGCGACTGATCATGCTCTGAAAGGTTTCCTAGCATATGGCTATCTATGACAGCTTTGGTGGAACGAGTTGTCGGCGAAGGTTGAGGCATAGTAGAATGGCCAATATTGCGAGACGTAGGTTGCGCCATGTACAGGGATCCAAGGCACTAGATCCGAGAACTGAGAATGGCACAGTGGAGGAAGGCACGGTTTTCTTCAAGAATACGAAGAACTAATAGTCTTATCCTGGTAATCTAATAATCCGAAATGTGAACAATAAGCACACCTAAGCCAATATCGTTGTGACTTCCACAACGGGATCTAAATGTCATACTGATCTAATTTCGGCTTTATCCTAGTCTTACGGGCCGAATGAAGTTTTGAAGAGAGCTTACCACTGTACCAATACGGCTAGGCCTCGGCCGCGAAAATTATCTGTGGTAAACCTAAAATTAGACCTCTTCCATTTCCTGTTCACCCAATTCGAGATGGGAAACTAGAATTCCGGATCAACGAATTTGCGGTACGACATACTGCCAAGACACCACGTCTGCTCCAATTCATACCCCCTTGAAGAGTCAGTAAGTGTAATAGCTCATTATGTCATTTTGTCATGAAAAATACGAATAAGTTGAAGTCAGACTACCGTTTGCTACAGCTGGAGCGCCTAGGCTCATATCACTTTCCCTTACGTATATATTCTTTTCTAGTTGAAGACAGTAATAAATTGCTGTCGCACCTGTCAGCTATTCTCCACGATAACTGCCCGCTAATTTCAAGATCGCAGCTACAAAGTAAACGTGTTGTTGGGATTCAGTAACCCTATCTCCGCGGCGATTGTCCGAGGAGTTTTGCGAGGCTGGTACTCTCAACTTCGCGAATGTAACGCTGCAACCACGAAAAGCGGGATTGGGGTAACCGGCTACTCCGAAGACCCGCAACTAAAGTCCAAACGCTGGCAAGAAGGAAGAGAGTGGTGTCGTGTACGGACGAGTTGGTTTAAATCTTAGCAATGGACTCGAACAAGTTGTTGACCCCGGGGGTAATTAGAGATGAATGCAGTTATTTAATGTCAAAACCTTCAGCACTTGCTTAGTAGGACAGGTACTACGGGATTAGAGCTTCGTTTACTAACTTGACTGCCTTTACGCAAGCAATCGTTGCTACGTCACACCTCAGCCTCCACTTCAAACTTTTCGCTTCTCGCATTTCGTCCCACAAACTCCGCATGAATCTTGGACGAAGCAGGCCCTAGACGCCTTGCGGTAGGTAAACTGATGACCTGTCTTTCTGTGGAGCTGGTCGAGGACGAGTTCGGGATATACCCGTGGCAAAAATGCGAGGGCAGGCCAGAAGGCTCTTGCTTGAAATGAGAATCAAGCGCTAGAGCAGAATGTCCCGGGGCAAGAGTCCAGATAGAAAGTATGCCCGGTCAAAATCCGGGTGTGAGTCACCCCCGAACTGTCGACATGTCGACCTCGGTTACTGGATGGAACAGTGTTACAGAGCCTAGTACAAAAGCCGAGATAGAAGCCTGCTGATGCTACCAAACCGCCTATGTTCCCAACTTGTCCTTGAGCTCAATCTTGTTGATATGTCCCCAGTCTATGTCGTACACCTGGCTTTTCTCCCGTACCAAGTACTCGATCGTAGATTCGTAGCCAAACTTACTCCTTTTACCTCAAGTACTTGGGGATCAAAAGAGGGAAGTGAAAATAAGAGAGGCAGGCAGCTCATTTCGGGAAAGGTGGGATAGTGTGGCAGCAATGTGACGTGATGCTGAAAGAAGGTAACTTGGGTTACTCAACAGAGAGTCACATGCTTGTCACAGCAACTCAATACGTTGTGACCAATGCGTGAAATGGAAGGTTCGCTAGCACTTCCTATGTCGAAAGCATCATCTGACATCCAAATAACTGGCCGTAGCCCGTTGGCGTGGCTGGCGGATACTGCCTGTGCACCAAAAGGTGAAAAGTGAACACCAGAATGGCCATCAGACCAGGGACGGAAGCTAGGTTGGAAGATTTCCCAGAAGGTAAAGAAACTCTTCAGCTGGATGGGTTTGCAGCTACTCGAAGCCACTGGAAGATTTGATCAAATACACTACACCTTGTAATTGGAATGGGGGAGCTAAATACTTGGCAAACTGCAACCATCAGCGTATTATCCACCCGAGCCAGGCTTTCCCAGGAGGCCAAGGAGTCTCACGATGAGCCATCATTAGCTAGAGCTTCGCGGTTCGTACCGAGAAGTTAAGCGGACCTGGAAGATGTTGGGGTTGGCCGAGTGAGCAGATCTGACTACCTCTCACCTGCGCCCCAACTCCAAATGTAAACAAGTCCTTAGCGGTCAAGCTCAATTCACCTTAGCGTCTTGCATCCTTGCTACCGCCCCGGATAGGATTTAAATGGGATTACGCATTCCATTTCTCTGTCTCCAGTATTGCCTCCTTATTTCGCTCTTTTCCCGCCTCCCCTCTCGAGGGACCAGTCTAATGCGGTGGCAGAAATTCACTTATTTGGTGTTTTCAAAGGCCGTACAGTGACAAGCTCGGGCACATGCCTGTTCAATTTTGTCTCTTGATTCAGACGGTATTAGGTAGTATTCCGTTTTAGTCAGAGTTGAATGAGGTCTAAACTTGGGGTGACTCGTTGCGAGCATATCCTCGCGGGATGCCACAGTCCCACTTCCCCCGTCCCTTTGATCGCCCCGCCTCACTTCGCCTCCCAACCCTGTATCGACATTTGTATAGGATTTAATGACTTGAGAGATCTAAAGTTTCAATGGAATGACATATATCAGAATGAAAAAAAAAGAGAAGGAAAAGAAATAATGGAGTGAGGCGACAGCAAAAATAAAAACCCATCCACCTCTTTCTGTTCGGGCCCAATCAACTGGCTATATTGCGCCTCCTTCTCGACTCCCATTCTTTCGTTTAGGAGGAACGGATATTTATTTAGTTTTGCCTCGGCAATCACCATATCTTGGAAAATTCTTGCCCCTTGCGGGGTTCGAATCCAGAGGACTTAGGTGCCCCGAGGCAGACCACGGGAGGATGCTAATGGTACACCTGTACCACTGCGCCAGCTACCCTGATCCCTCCCCGTTGTTGGAAAAACTGTCCAAAGTTTCCCATATCTAGCACAACCCGCAGGCACAGATCACCCACCACCCATCACCCGGTGAGATTTTGCCCCAAAGGCCAGAGCACAATGCGTGGTACAAACTCAGACCGTCCAAGTGAACTGATGGTCTCCCTTTGACGGCCTAATTTGTTCTGATACCTAATTTAAATAATAGCTCAACGTCTTGGCTTCGGCTCGTGAAGGTGGTAGACGCAAACGATGCTCAAACACAAGCCGGTGATACTGAGAGACTACTCTAAAGGCACAAACGGAGATTACTTCTCAGTGAATTGGGTCTTCATTATGGCCGTAGTCAACTAGAGTCGATTAGAAGCAGCATAGCCGCATGGCAGACTACTAGTAGTACTCAGTATCTCAAATATGACCATCAACCAGACTACTGCCGTCCAAGTAACCTAGTACCGCTGAGGTGCGCCGCCGAACCGTTATCGGCATTTATCATACTGTAACATGAAACCCACTCAGTTCAATAATATTAATTACATAGAACTGAGCTTATTGGTTGTGACCAGTATTTCCCCAGGAAATCTTCGCGTTTAGGCTCATTCAGCCGCCGCATCACAACTCGGATAAATATGATTGAGAGATGCTTGAAAAGTATAAGAACGCCGCGGGAATCTGCGATATTCCCGCAAATTCTATCACATGCGCATGCTGGTTATAACGGAGGCAGCCGCGCAACCTACTCTACTATGGTTTCCACGGCGATTCTCGTCTTCCTACTTCCGTTGATGCTTGCCACAAGGCACAGCTTGGCCAATGAAACGGAGGATGAAGAGGATAGGCCAAAGTGGATCCTTGACTTCCATTGGGCCAATCCTTTCTACCATGATGAAGACCCAATATACGGCCACTTCCCTTTGACATGTGAAGCGGTCGGCACGTTTCACGGAACTCAATACAAGTTCTCGGATTTCGATGTCAATTTCCCTGAAGGCCTTGCACCTTGGAAGCAAGCGATGCAGCCATTCTTCGCTCGGGATTATCCAGGCAATTGGCGCGGCGTGGACCCTGGCCGGAAGAATCGCGAGTATGTTATGATGGAATACAGCGATGTCCCAGCCCCTGTCAGAGATTGGATCGAGGAACAGCATAGGGTTCCTAATAACAACAGAATTTGGCTCATGGGTATATTTGGGAAGCCGAAACGGCCAGACAATAGCGATGATATCTCACCTCCCGTGGTCGGCCGGATCACTCCCGACATGTTTAACCAGACCCCAGCGAATGATATGGTGGCTATCTTTGCTCCCGGAGCCATCTATAATATTCTTCCGTTATTCGTGGCAAAATCGTCCGACGACCCCAAATGCGAAAGTGTGTGTCTTCTAGTGTATGTGTAAGTTCCAGAACGAATATCTGCTAACAAGGGTATAGGCTACCTTAAACAGCTTGACAAATACTCACCCCATCTGAAGGATGACGCCGTTGTTGCATGGCCAATTGACATTTCCGAGCCGGACGAGGAGCACGGTAAGGCTATAACATTTACAATAAAGGCCCAGCATCGAAGAGAAACAGGGGGGCACATGAGTTTCAGAAGCCAGTGGGAAAAGCTCCAAAGATCGGTACATCGACAAGCCCGAAAGGAGGACAGAAAGCAGAAGGCAGAGAAAAGAAGGAAGATGGAATCAGGGATTCTAGATGATGATGGCGATGGCCATGAACACGATGAGCTATGACTTGACTGGCTCCGTGTCCAATCAAGACGATCTAGGATAGAATCATTCCTCAGTTCAATATTCACAATCGCTACCCACATTGCGGGGAGGGGCGCGTAAGAATGGGTTCTCCAGCGCTCCCATATGCTACACTATTGATGCGTGACAAACATCGGAAACAATATTTTGTTTCGTGGCGATAATGCTTCCAAACTCAAGCCTCTACAGATCGCTTTATAAAGAGTGGTATTTATATCACTTTCAAGTTCAGTGGCGGTGAAGGGAGCCCATAAATTCGAAGTCTGCTGTCTACTGAGTATACGAAAGTTAACAATATAAAAGGCTCACGTAATGAAGCACGGCTTAAGCGTTCAAATTAAACACACGATCCTTACATCGTAAGCGGTAATTCTGATGATGGAGCTCCTGTTCCAGCATAGCTTCTGCAGGTTGTTTCTGTGGAGCGTTTAAATTTTGCTGAACAGCTCTTCAGTCAGTCAGGTTATAAATGTTGACTTCTCCCTGTTCGAGGTGGGCCTCCTCAACTCCTGCAGCCACAGCTGGCGACGTCTCGCTAGGCGCTGCAGAAGTGGGTACATGCGAGGGTGTGCGATACTTCGTGCACCGTGTCCAACTACGTCCCAACATCACCATTCTTCCTTTGGACTGGTTGGGAATGCCCAACTCGCGCTCTGTATCTGATTTTTTTCGGCCAATGATATAGTAGCCCTACTCGGGTCATCAGCAAGATCTGCTACTAATTAGTTAGAACTATGTACATAACTTGTATAGCTTGTTCATTCAGTGCGATGTTAAATATCCATCTCTCTTTGATAAATCTTTAGTCCTAGAAACCCGCGTGTTTCCTACTTATTCGCCGTTTATTAGCCGCTAAGTGCGGAAGGGTAGCGGCGCACAGGCGGCGGCAATTCGTAGAAACCCATGTGGCCTCAGTACTAGCCACCAACACGAGTCTAAATCACCTGCCATTGGCACAAACATGTGCAGATGGTAATATATAAGTAATATGAGTGCATCTGTTGGTTATTTTTTGCTTCTAGAGTCTGAACTTACTTGATGCCGGAGTGAGTCGGCGATGGGATGTCGATCCCGGCACGACGGCCCGCTTAAACTACACGTTGCAATATTCATTGTCCGGAAAATAGTGACATATAATATATGGTTGATGAATGTGAGGACAGCATATAAAGGCTTTACTCGAGTGGGTTGTTAGAAACCCCAAGAACAAAGCTGAGCTCTACGACCGCGTCTATCTTCTCTCTTCAGAATTCTCATTGTCCAGCACACTTCCATTTTTATTCTGCCGAAGATTAAAATGCATTCGAAGTGCTGTCGCATTGGATACCTCTTAGAAACAAGAAATACAGTGCAGTATCGGTGTCTCTTGTATATTTCCTAAGCTAGATGTTGCTTGTCAATTTGGCACTCGGACACGGTGCTCCAGTTGCAACTCCAGGTAATGTGCCACTTTCAAGAAGTGTTTAAAGTTAAGTATTCACTCACCTCGCCTGTTAAAGATTGAATCGTCTCTAATATCGATGGAGGCCATAGTCCCACCCCTTCACCAGACCCCCGCCCACAAGGGGAAAAGTGTAAGCCGCCCCAGGGACTGTGTTAGTGTGGTGGCCCAGAGCCATCCCCACGCACAGTGGCCCAGGGCCATCCCCACGCGTTACATCACGCGTTACACACACACTCGTTCGTTTGCAACCACTCGTTTGCACCCACGTGATATAGTGGCCAGTTGACCACTATATCCATCCATCTGGATCTGTAGCTTCCATTTACCTTCTTCCTCTCTTTAGCTTAGTATTTTGTGTGCGTCTTTAATACACACGGCTACAGATCCATCTATCGCCGCCAGCGCCGTGACAGTTAGAGGCCACCGATAGATAGCCAATAGACTATCCTATTATCCAGTTACCATATATTGTCTACGTAAGCAGCAAAAATTGACAAAACCTGGTCTGTTTTAATACCTGGGCAGCAGATTGCACGTCTTGCATATCAAGGCATGGCTATAGCTATCACCTAATCCATGCATACTCGTTGTTCAGTACAGGTGCCATTATATACTCTATAGCAGCAAGACACGGGATGAGTTTAGGCACAAAGTGGTAGAAGAATATTAGTGCTACAATCCCTCCACTCTTTGAAAGCTATGTCTCGTGCGCTACGGAGGGAAATAAGCCCATCGAAAATTCGACATCGATACCTTAACCCTTATGATCAGGTCTGTTTAATCTAGATTGCTTTATCTAAGGAAAGCACTTATGCCGCTGTCTTTGTTCCTTGTGAAAAACTTACCACATTTACCCGGAACCAACAGTGGCGCAGTTACGTCTAGATGTAACCAGCGCTCAGCAATTGGCTGAGTGCTAGGAATTCATGTCTTCGGGTGATTTCATGTTCTGTGCGTGAGCACTTAGCCGCGGATAAGAAGGCACCATAGCTGGGTAGATAGAGAAAAGCCATCTTGCGCGTTCTGCAAGATTCATCTCACTATACTTCTTCTGATGACACTATTCGTTTGGACGCCCACCTTTCTGCACCACGTAGCTCTGTTCCGCTACGCCGCATTTCCGAGGAATATCTGCCAGACCTAGCCGACTTACACCTTCTCCCCGTTTGCCTTCAAAAGCAGACAAAACTATGTCGAGAGACTCCTCGATTGCCTATGATGTACACTTAGGGGCATGGACTGATTGGTCGAGAGGCCCCGTGCTGGGGGCAACCCTCACTCTCACTCGAGAAGATGGGAACTTGCTGATCGCATTCCTGGCATTCTTTGTAGCACTTGTTGGCACGCGCTTTTGGAGAATTGTGTGCCTGATCCTCCACTACACTTACTCGAGAGGAAGTCCAAGGGATGGAGTCCATCATCAACGCCAAGTCTTCCTACGAAATGCGCCCAACCCCGAAGTCGCCGTTTGGACACTTGCGGACATGGGTGTCTCCTGGCGACACAAGGCGGAACATGTCTGGTCTCGATTACTTCCCATTTTAGGGCTCGCACTAGTTTGTATGGTTGGATTTGTCCTCGCTGGTGGATTTTCGCCTCGTCTTGCTACCATTCTCAACGGTGAAGTGCTGCTTTCTGGGGAAAACTGCGCGTATGTTAGGAACGACTACAACATGAGCACTTACGGGGACACCATTGGTCCGTTGCTTGCTGAAACTATGATAGCAGCTGAAAATTACGCTCGCCAATGTTATATTTCAGCATCCGTCAGTGTAAGCTGTGGCACCTATATCAAGAAACAGTTGACCCCGGTGGTAGTGGATACCAACGCCTCCTGCCCATTCGATCCCAAGGTGTGTAAAAGCACGTATGGAAACCTCTTTATAGATACAGGACTCCTAGATAGCCACTTTGACTTCGGTCGTAACACACCAACCAACCGGAGAATTCAGTGGCGTCGGACGGTCCATTGCGCACCGCTAGCCACGGATGGCTACCGATTTCGCACGCATGACGAAGCTAAGAACCAGTCATACACAACCTATTACTACGGCCCTTTGCGAAATCTCAATGACAGCAGTACCGTGAATTATACGACACAGTTCCTCAATAATGGGTATCCTGATATCGAAGAGGTAACCCATATTAGTGATGACACTGCGCGTGACTTCAGCGTCCGGTATATATGGTACTCGTTCCCTGGAAATCAGAATGTAAGCACTAATGGGTGGCACAGATCTCATGCCTCTTTGCACTGGAACGGAACATTTGATCCTGAGTATTCCAGCTTCATCCCCATCCCGGAACTCAAGCCGCAGAATGCCAGTTTGTACCTTTTCTTCTTGACGTCGGACCGTATTCTTTTTACCCGCGCCTCAAACGACAGTTGGTATGGTGGAACTACAAACACGGTTCAGATTCACAAGCTCAAGTTCAGCGACTGGGGTAATACGACTATGTTTCGGCAAAGCGAACCAGGGTCTCCACTGGCTTGCAGGCAGCTAGAGCAAAGCTGTTTTGTTGGCATCAAAGGACAGCAAAGATGTACCCCGCTGGAAGGTTCAGCCAATTCAATAGTCGACTTGTATAGCCTATTAGACGAAGAGGACGAGGATTGGTTCTTCTGGTTATTCAGAACTACTTTCCACGTCAGTTCGGAAACGATCGGTCCTATTGCGCTGCTGGGTACCCAAGCCTTAACAGCCAAGAGCAAGCTTAGTGGTCCATTGATGGGTTCATTGCCCGACAACCAGTGGCAGTTAGAGGTGCAACACTGGCATGCGACGGCCATGGCTCATTTGCAGGCCACTTTCCTGGAATCAATCATCGGTTATGAGGACCTGGCATTCGCCCCTCTCGTTCGACGTCCGAACAAAACTGCCGAGTATGAGCTTTGTGCAAACCAAGTATGTATCAACTTCAGTTTCTCCCCTTGGAAGATACATTTAACTGACAAGCATATAGAAAGTGCTCGCTGAAGGATTCATATCCGTCAGTATTTTGGGCATTGCCTGCATCTTTGGGGGGGGGGTTCTGGTTATAGTTCTCTCTTTCGCCTCAGGACCAATTTTTTCATGGTATCTGAGACGGGGTGGGCGCGATGAATACGCAAGACTCGAGTGGTCAACCAACGACCCCTTCCAGCTGCAAAGACTGGCCCATGAGGCATCTGGAATAGGTACGTGGTCAGGTGGGGCCGCATCGGTGCCTGTAACCCAATTAGGAGATTGTCTGGGGGTTCTCGACGTTGTCGATCCAACTCACCCGAAGTTGCGAAGAAATTTCGTTAATAACGTGGATGAAATATGCGAGCTTCTTGAAAATGAAGACGGTTCCGAGGAGAGATCTGAGCATGTTTGAGGAATACAAAGGGGCTGGTTTTTATTTCCTAGTCATGTCTTGTAAGGCAAGGCACGGTCAATTTTCAACCGAAGATACTTGGGCGTAGTAGCGCTACCTGTGGTATACGCTCATGCCGTTGTGGTAAGATTCATAAATCGAATTAAGTGAAGTTAAGTGATTATATCTACTGTTATGTAACTTGGCTCTTTGCACCTTCTTGATCCCATTTCACTGTTATCGGATCATGGTTCCCAGAGAACTTCTGGCCGCCAAACCAAAGCTCAAATCGTAAGTCTGCAGGAGCCACGATCACCTTTACGTCAAACTGGCATATGTAGAACATATGGCCTTTAGAAAAACACGTTCCTCGCTTATGCTTCTGAATAAGTTGATGTTGTTGAACTCCCGTCAGGTTACTCTTCACGTCGCAGAGCTTCACAGCACCACCTAGACGACCCTTAGTACCACCTCCACAACAGTATGGAATGTCATATTTGCTAGGATGATGGGAAGGTCTCACCATGCTTGAGACTCCGTGGTAGGAATGAGGGTTCGTTCTGGGAAATCACAATCTCCGTGTCCCAGGACTTGGCGGCGTCGACTGAACCAAGTCTCATCTCAAACGCTTTGTTCAGCGGCACATTTGGATAAACAGCATCTCCCTATATAAAGTATTCAACAATAAGCACAGCGACAGACGGAAACACAACAGAGAGCAGTATATACGAACCTTCTTAATGAGCCATTGAATCTGATTCTTTGCCCAACGCATATTCGAGTCAAAGGGGTCTGCGTACACATCCTCATTGAAGTGCAGTGCCGGTGAGTATACCTCAGATACAACTACGCCATAGCTAGCCCGTGCAATGCGAGAGGCGAGGACTGGTACATTTCCGGTCTGCATTCGTTGCTGCCGATCAAGGAGCAGCCCTCGTACGGCGACAAGTTGCGGATCGCTGCACGGGATGATGGCTACTTGCTGCGCGTTGGGATATCGCAGTGTTTGGAAATGGCGTTGGAGCGTTTCCCTGACGTACGCAGAACTTCCGAGGCCGCCAGAGAGAATAAAGTATTGCCATTCTATAGTGAGCCTGGAAGTCGCTCTTCTGACACGGGACGGGATACGTACAACTTGTTCGGGGCGACCATTGGCCGTTAGCCAGTCCAGCTGCTCCATTACCTTTTTCCTGATTCCCTCAATTTGGACGTCGAAGAGGGATTGGATTTCCTTGCTGTAGGGGTTTTCAGCAACCGCTTAGCGTGAATGGGCCAAAAGGCAAGAGTACTGACATTGAAAACACCATTCTTCCGTTCTCAACCCCGATACCAGCATGGCTAAATTCATGAGACACGCCCTCCATCTGTATCTTATAGACTTGCTGTGTATAGGCTTTCTCGCCAAGCTTGTGCTTTACGGTCCTGAAGTGATGGCTCCGTGCCATTGTCGCGGGGTAATCCGGCGGAAAGAGAGCTGCCACCTCCGGCACTGCTGCCAGCCTTGCCTGGACTAACGCTATGAATGCTCGGTCAATCAGGGTCGCACCAATGCCAACCCCTCGCACACTGGTGACTTGCGAAACCTGCGGGAACGATTGGTCCGCCGATTCGAGCTTCATTAGAGCCAAGTCTGTCGTTCCGCCGCCAGCGTCGATGGAGAGAAACATATCGCCCATCCTAAAGGCCACGGCGCTGTTCTTGACGGTTGCGATAGCGGCTGATTCTGCTTCGGTAAGGTCGATGAAAGCGGAATGTCGCGACATCGGGTCAGCGGCGAAACCGGCATCCCTGATAATCACTTTGAACTTGTTGATGATTTCTTGGCTAGTCCAGGTAGTTGGAACACTGAAGAGGAACTCGACTGCCATGCCGTCCCAGCCGCCGGCATATCGCCTACCGATCTGAATCTCAATTGTCTCTTTTATGTGTTCATAGATTTTGCGGAGATAGTCCGTGACAAATTGCTGCGCCTCGGCGGTTGAGCGAGGCGCGTTAGATAGGCCCTGCTTGTGAGCCGAGAGTAGAGTGTCCTCGTCTAGAAATATCTTGAAGAACTCGCGACGTGTCTTCCCCAGCCCTCCTTGTTGAGGGCCGACGTCATCATCGGCGCACATGAAACCCCACGAGGAAATTGTGCCATCTAGATTGTATATAAGCGTGGTCGGCACTTTGCGCTCGCCTCGATCGCCGCTTCCCGGCCAGTCGTTGATGACCTGAATGGGGGTTCTTGGAGTCATCCATGCTACACCTACGAAGAAGTAAGCTAAAGGGTAGTGAGGAGAATTGTTTATAATTGGGGATTGCCAGTAAACGTTGTTCCCAGATCAATCGCCACAAAGATATCCGCACTATCCATGGTGATCAGATAAATTCTCGACCTTGTGCCTTGCTGCACGCGGCGATACTGTTGGCTCTGAAGTTTTGACGATGGAGTGTTGTTGTATCCGACGATGCGGGACGACTGATAGGCCTGGTTTCTCTTTTACTAGGTAGGTAACCTTTTCCGACCTTTCGTTGCTTTAGCCAGCTTGATCGAGCTAAACTTGATGCTTTTTTGTTGTTCGAGACCTGGCTGAGATACAAGCGGGAGACTGGTTTTAGTCACATTTCGCCACCAGAGAGAGATGAGACGACATGCCCTAACGCCACAGCAAGCCTCTTATTGCCTATAAACAAAATAAACTTGGATCTATAAACGTGATCTCGGAGATGATTGGTCCCTCACCTGCGGTGCCTGCCGGGTTGCCGAGAGAAGAGGCCAGCGGGACAGCCTCACCGCAGTGGCTTCGATAGCTTCAGAAGCTGAACAACAGAAATTCATTTCTTTTCTTGAAGAACATACGTACCCACGAGTATCTAGAGGAGGTCTAGACTGTGGCAAATGCCTCACTGAATCATGACGAAGGCGTCCCTAGCCCTGGGGCTTGCGACGGTTCCACGGTCTTTAACCCCATGTTGCAATAATTACCTCCCGTCGCGCACATTCCCTGTCGAACTTCTTTATCTCTGAAAACAGGCAGCTAGGAGCTTTTTGTCATAGCTCTGCCAAGTCTCCCTTCGATCCTCTATTTTTCATCGTTTGCTCAACAAGGTATCAGCGAGAATGGCGACACTGGTAACGTCGTTCTATTCCTCTGTCGCTCCGCAAGCATCAACAACGATTTATTACGAAGCAATTTGGAGCCTGAATTCCGGAAATCCACCGGAATGGATCCCCAGCCTCAGTACTCTTACTGCGTCTCCAACCATAATAACTTCTATTTTGCCGATTAACAGCTATCAGACAACCCTGTCTACCCCCGCAACATCAGCCACGTCCGGGCGGACGACATCAACCCCTTCATCGAGCGTGTCATCATCAGCTACGCGCCCGATAGATCCGTCGAAGAGCACTGATGCAACCGACTCAAGTCCCCCTTCGACCGGAGTCAGCGTTGGAGCTGTTGCCGGAACGGCAATTGGCTGCATTATCGCAGGGCTCTTGATCGGTGTCATAGTTTCGGCGCTCATTTACAGGCGCAGGACAAAAAACACGGATCGAGAATCTCCCTACGAGGCAATCGTTGTCCAGCCAGAATCGAAGACCCTGCCCCACACTCCTCCGCCACCTGCCCCTCAGTATGATCAGCTGCAGCTAAGCCAATACCTCCTCGATACGACGCCGGATAAGGAGATCGCAGGCGAGATGAGCTCGCTTGGGCAACTGATCCAGCAGCACGTGGAAAACCATTACCACCTCCAGCCGATCCAAGTGAGCCCAGCTCCTCTGGAGCAAGCTCTAGTCAATCTTGGCTTCAGTCAACAGAACAGTATGGATGCCGGGTTCGTGGTGGCATTGGCACTGGATCCTCGAACACGTTCCCTTGCGCTCCGACATGTCGTCTCCTTCATCTGCTTCTCAAGCATCGACTTTGACTCGCGCAGCCGACTGTCGATGCTCCCTGCGCCAGTCGCCGCTTTCCTGCAGTCTGTACCACCAGTCGAGCGTCAGGGGGCTGGCCAAGAAGGTATGCTTATGTTTTCAGCCCCCCATCTCCCCAAGTTCAACATGCTTACCAAGTATTGACAGCAATCACGGCTGCCCTATCGAGATGGAGAACACTCTCTGCTTTTCTTCTTCATCCTCAGCGCAGCCTGAGGACGCCTCTCCCGGTTTCCGAGAGCGCTCTGGCCGGTCAGGCTGCAGCATTAACCATCGCCATGAACACTTTCTTGCACCACTTCGTGACGTCGACTCCTTCAGCTATGCAGGCTCAATCGGAGCATCTGCAAGCGGTAATTCTGGAGTTCACAAAACTTGGCTACGTCCTCCTGTCAGATCCGGCATCGTGGAAGCTCTCTCACTACCTGCCTAATCATCTTGACCATAACTATATTGTTCTGTGTGCAGGGTTGGACAAGGCAACTGACAAGAATGGTCGGCCATATAGTACAGCCCGTCAGGTTGTTGCTCCAGCGGTAGTTCAGTTCTAGGACAGCAGGTTTGAGACGGCAGGGTCGTCGGATTTAAGTTATTTCTCTAGCTTCTAATCGTTTTCTCAGAGCTCTCGCCTCGTCTTTGAGGACATGCAAGGTTAATTCTAATACGCGGAATTGAGTTTTGATGGAACCCTTCACTCCCAGCAAATGTGCGTTTGGTGCAGGTGAATTCATTCGCTATGTGCACTGGACGAAAGTGGCCTGTGGTGCGTTCAAGTCACTAATTCCTCCACTCTGAAGCCACATGGGCTTGCAGTTGAGAGTCAATTGGCCTTCGAAGGCAGCGGATAACGCCCGTGTCTCAGGCCGTCTGTGATGTGGCGGAGACTAGTGTCAGCTGCTCCCGCCCGCCTGATCTAGAACCTATAGTTATGCAGCTCAATGATAGCCTTAACGCCACGAAATTCAGCCGGTAATTGACAAACAAGACAGCAGCATCTCCGTGACAGCCCTGGCCTGTCGCGAGCCTTGTCTTGCGTGACTCCATCTCCTCTTTCTCATATCCGTGGTTCCTGGCCGAGCGTCCACCTGGATGGTGCGGAACAACACTTGAAGACTCGTAAGCATGGAAGCATACGCGCTTCGAGCAGCACTCGACATCATATTGTTCGCGGTCGAGCTGGACCAAGTTCCGCGTGCAGTTGGCCGTTGTTTGGAGCTCGTACGCACCTGTCATGCCGACATCCAGCACCTCATCGAGCTGCGAAATGAATACATCGAGATCTTGAGCCGGCGGCCAAAGGAGTTGGAGCGCGTCAATCGTGTCATCGAAAATGCCAACCGAGGGCTCATGGAAGTGTGCAAAATTGTTGAGAAATGCCGCCCAGAAGCCAACAATGGCAGGACTGGATTCCGAGCCCGGCTATGGTGGATGTGGATGGATTCAGCCGAGTTCAAGGACCAGCAGCCCATCATTTCTCGCCAACACAGTGCAGTAATAGCAGAATTGACATATCTTAGGCAGCTTGGCCTGATGACACCCATCGCAGACATGGCGAAGAAGACAAAGACGATTCAGGAGAAGAGGAAGGTAGAACAAAAAGCCGAGAAGGAATTTGAGAATCTGGGCTTGCTAGGTGGTCTCCTAGGCGGGCCTGCGGAAGGGTATCAACCAAGCACATCGGCGAATGTACCCAATTTAATACCAACCCAGCCTCGACCGCAACCTGCGTTTGGAACGCCTTCATTATTCCCACCAGCACCACCCATGTCACCGCCCCCTCCATACACGGATAATCGCCCACAGCCCATGCTTGGGGTGCCGACTAATAACCTCTTTGGGGAAGGGAAAGTGGGAATCAACTGTCCAGCGGAGAGCCCCACAGGCGAGTGCTTGCAGACACAGAACGCCCTTTCAGCACCGGCAGATGATACAGCTGGCCTGTTGGCTCTCTTCTCCGGATTGACAACTTCCCCAGGGCCGACCAGTGCAGGTAGCATGGTGTCAACTTCATATGCCACGTCCTACCCGTCTCAGATTGGACTTGGAACTCAGTCGGATACAACGACAACGTCGCCGTCTTCTATTCAACCGAGCCATAATCCACAAGCAGCTATTGTCACCTCGGCGACCTCGAATATTCTCGGCCTGCCAGAACAGCCAGCTTCCCCCTTTGCACCGCAGCCCCCAGCGGAACATGTTCAGGCATCTCAGCAATTCATTTCGGTAGCTAACAGTCCATATGCTAATGCCACCAACTCAACTAACTGGACCGCCCACAACACTGTAACTCCTCTAGGCTTTGATATATCTCCCCCAAGACCACCAGCGACACTGCAGGATTCCCTTGTGTTCGCGCAGCTCCAACATCACCAGCCCCAAGTGAACTTATTCCACCAACAGCTTAGCGGTCAGGACCAAGGGCACCAAGGGACTAGTCAACAGAGCGGTTTGGTGGGCTCGACGCAACCTCAAGCGCTAAATCAGATGACAGCACAGACCTCCGAGACTGTTGGCACCCTTCAGGCGCCTTATGTGCCAAGCAGCCATATAGGCACCACCCAGTCCATGCAAACTCCAGATACACAACCACTGTATGCTTCTTCGTTGGCAATGCACATCTCGCAAGTCCAAAACGCTCAATATCAGGTGCCCCAAGAGACACAACTCGTCTCATCTCTGCCATCCACAAGCGCAACTGCAGCCCAACAAACTATGGCGGGATTTGCTGTCGAAGGTCAGGCATTACAGTGCGGCCAAACCATGAATGGTAGCTCGGCATTGCATGGAAACCAGACGCTACAGCAGCAACCCCCCCCAGTTCAGCTCTTATCGACAATACCCCAAGAGATGATATATCCACAAATAGGAACAGTGCAAGAGCAGTATATAGGTGTTCCAATCCTGCAGGCGCCGCCAGCTTTTCAGCAATTCACTCAAGAGAGTGGTGGCATACAGCTCTCACAAAGCGTCCAGCAACCGGCCTTCATCGTAGCGACTTCGCCGAATCCCGGCTTGGCTGCGTACTGGCAGTCTCCCTTTATTCAGCAGAATAGTGCCTTAAGCCAGCCCGCCTTGCCTCAGCCAGTTTCTTCTCTGACAACACCGAGTTCTTGCTATTCCACAGTGTCTCCGGAAATGAACCCTGGGGTACTAGTACCGGCACAGACCATCTCCTGGGGCGCCGAAGGGCTGCAAAATGATCAAGGATTAACTACGCAGCTCCCCGGCTTTCTGAACCCCGTCCCCTTCCATCAATCATCTTGCACCGATGACGCCCAACTACCGGTAGAATTGGACGCGCGGCCGCCAAGTCCAGTGCTAGCAGAGCTTCCGTAGTGGTAAAGTTAATTGATCGATACTGCCATAAGCACGCACTAGTGCCGGGGATCCGGGGTTGTGGATTTTCTGGGATCGTGCTATGAACTCGAGCCCCTGGATTAGTATCCACTCTACTTACGGAGTAGTCGTAGCGCGAGTCGATGGACGAACCAAGCCGAAACCTCCGGACTGACTCGGAGCAATGTTGGCCCAGGAACGTGATTGGCCGACTCTTTATATGCCCGATTTAATCCACTATACGAATAATCTATGCAATAACCGGGGCACAATGCAGAACAATGCAGAAAACGAATGTCTTCAGCTTACATGCTCCGATGCTCATCGGAGGATAATTGTTTCGGATCATAAACTGTCTAGGAGCCTAAATATGGCTGCGATCGCCTGCAACCTTCTTACAATAAACAAGAACGTTGATTTCCATATTTGTCCCTGGCGACCGATATGACCGTATCGAAATTCGAGGCTAGCCAACCTATGGCCCGCGCCAACCACGACGAGGATCCGAAACAAAGCTCAACAATCGACGAGATGGAGAGCTCAGCATATAGCCATGTCAAGCTTACCACAATGGCCGGCCGATCATTTGTGAAAGGCAACTCAGAGGCAATCCGGATGGCTCTGCTGACCTTCAATTCGATCGGCATGGCGTATGTCCCTGTCCCCCTCATATTTTCTGCTAGGCCTGACGAGCGCCGTGAAGCTTCATGATGGGAATCGAGATGACGTGTGAGTAGCTGAAGTCCGAGAGGGATGTCATACTAGTAACCCTCAAGCTAACGAACCATTAGACTTTACACCGTACCTCCTCTCTCTAGGCCTTAGCAAGAGCCAGACGGCCTTGGTGTGGCTCGCTGGTCCGTTATCGGGCTTGATAGTCCAACCCATCATTGGCGCCCTATCAGATAGCTTGACATCTAGATGGGGGCGCCGACGACCTATAATCCTAACGGGTGCTATTCTGGCCTCGTGCAGTCTCCTTATGCTAGGGTTTACGAAGGATATCGTCGGCGTAGTTATTAGGGACGAAGATACAGCAAAGATCCCTACTATTGTATTTGCTGTGCTAGCCCTCTACATGGCCGATTTTTCCGTAAACGCTAGTAAGTGGAATCCTTCAAGAGATGATCTCATTGAAGCAGTGTTGTTTTACTCACTAATCACGTCTCCAGTGATGTCTTGCTCTCGAAGTTTGATAGCAGACACTCTTACCGCAGATAAGCAACATATTGCTGCGGCATGGAGTGCGTAATAGAACAACGCCAGCTAGTTTGCTTGTTTGTCTCTGCTGACACAAACAAGGCAATAGAATGAGCTCGGTCGGACAGATCGGCGGCTACGCTATAGGCACCCTTGACCTGGTCAAAATATTTGGCACCGGGCTCGGTGACACGCAGTTTAAGAAACTCGCGTTGATTGCTTCCTTGGGAATGCTCCTTACTGCCTCTGTCACCTGCTGGGCCGTAACGGAGCACGTCTTTGTTTCCGCGCCATCTGGCTCGCCAAAGCTCGGCCGCTTTCGCGTCTTCCGTCAGATCTGGACCACGCTACGAAACCTACCACCGAGAATTCAAGCACTCTGTTGGGCCGTTTTCTGGTCCATGATTGGTTGGTTTCCGTTCCTATTCTATAACAGTACTTGGATCGGCGAGCTCTACTATCGCTACGAGGTGCCGGACGAAGCCAGGGACAGTAAAGACGCACTCGGCGACATGAGCCGCATTGGAAGCATGGCCCTCACAATCCACAGCCTGGTCTCATTCGCCGGTGCTTGGCTGCTTCCTCTCTTCATCAAGAACCCCGAAGACAGACAACGCGACGGCCGGAAGCCAGACCTCCTCACAGCTTGGATCGCCGGCAGCATCCTCTTTGCCGCCGCAATGTCATTGGCTCCCTTTGTAACCTCGTTCCGCTTTGCCACCGCGCTAATTGCCATCTGCGGCCTACCCTTGAACGTCACGATGTGGGCCCCAATGACGTTCCTTGGTATTGAGGTAAACAAGCTGGGCAACGGCAGCTCCTCTGCCCAAGGCGAATACCACCGCTTGTCGACAGACTCGGCTGTCGAGATGGGCGATATCTCATTTCCACTTTCCAGGCCCGAGGATGAGATGACGGCGTCGCATCAGGATGAGGGCGATGGGGGCAAGCTCTCGGGCATCTATTTTGGCATCTTCAATATCTACATGACGTTGCCACAACTGATCGGTACAATGATCAGCTCAGTTGTCTTTGCCGTGCTTGAGCCGAAGAAAGATGGGGGAATGACGAATCCGGAAAACATGGTAAACCAATCCAAGCGTCATGGCATGGAGATGGATATGGGTCAATCTGGATCCAATGCTGTCAAGGGACCTAATGCTATCGCCGTGTGTCTGTTCATTGGAGCCATGAGTTCGCTAGTAGCGGCATACGCGGCACGGAGGCTAAAGTTTATATCATAGCCTCGGGCGGCGTCTAGGCAAACTGACTGACAACGGTCTGATTAGGGGTTAACTGAAGTATGTGTTTGTCTCGGCAATAGGTGATATTGTACAATACATGTATAAAATATATTGTGTTATGTCTTCGAGGCGGCTAACAAATATATCGGCAGCTGCGAGCTCTCCCCTTTTAGAGCTTTGCGATACCAAATCTGTCTTGCCTCTCTCGCCCGAGCATAGCTCTGGTAATGTCTTTGATGCGGTTTGCTCCCATGAGTGCCATTGTGCGCGATAGCTCTCTTTCAAGAATATGCAGTGCAGTCTCGACACCACGTTGACCATCGTATGCAAGGCCCCAAAGCGCGGTCCGTCCGACCAGGCACATGTCGGCACCCAGTGCGAGCGCCTTAAATACATCGCTCCCCCTAGTGATGCCACCGTCGAATATCACCGGAAGCCTTCCTCGCACGGCATCCACTACTTCAGGCAACACTTCCAGGGTAGAGGGAACGCCATCGAGCTGACGGCCGCCGTGGTTCGACACGACGATCGCATCGACACCTGCCTTCGCGGCCTCAATAGCGTCTTCGGCAGTTAATATGCCCTTTATAACAATCTTCATCGTAGTGTGGGCCCGGATCCAAGGGATAACTTCGCCCCAAACTAGGGTGCGGTCGACGAGCAAGTCTGAGTTTGTCGCAATAACGGTTGCCGCTTCCGCAGCAGTTCTGGCATTGAGAAGTAGGCGGCCTTTCGAAGCACCTCCACCTTTGATCGTAGTGAGGTTCGCCATGGATAGATTGGGGGGCAGTTTCAGCGGGTGCTTCCTTTCATGCAGGCGATTGCCCATAACAGCCGTGTCAACGGTCAAGACCAGGGCTTCATAGCCCGCCGCCTCTGCTCGACGTATGAGTTCCTTCGTGATTTCTCGAGATCCTAAGAAGTAGAGCTGGAACCACGGATTTGGGCGGCCGCTTTCTGGAGGCGGGATGGCCCCCATCACATCCTCCATTGAGGTCGTAGCATTGCTAGAAAGAATGTAGTTGGACCCTACCTTGCGGCTGGCGCGGCAGACATCGATCTCGCCGCCTTTTCCGACTAGCTTCTGGTATGCACTCGGGGCTATGGCAATTGGGAATGCATAGTGCTTGCCTAGGAGGGTTGTTGTAGTGTCGATCAAGGAGACATCGCGAAGGACACGAGGGCGAAGCATAACCCTGTATTCACACGCGTGCATTAGTCGCGGCTATCAGGACTGTCATTTTGGGATGTATACTTCTCGTATATGCTTTCGTTGCGCTCTGCCGATTTCTGATCGTCCGAGCCCGTGATGTAGTATTCCCATACTTCGTTGGTCAGGCGCCGTCGTGCCAACTCCTTGATGTCGGCGATAGTGATTGGAGTTGGGTCCGCGGGGGGCATTTTAATTTTGGCCTTTTGGGTAGTATCGGTTGTGTTAGTTTGCAATTCTCCACGGATTGGGAAGCAAAAGCGCTTGACCTACACACGAATCGTTTTGAAGTACACTGAACGAGGCCGACCCCTTGATTCGAATCGCTAGGCCCAAATAGGTGAGAGCTCCCATGGTCTCGCTGGCTGTCCGAAGCCTAACACAAAGTGGCGCTATTCTTCGGCCCCACCCCGAACTTGGGGGATATCTGGAGCCCCGGAATTTGGAGTTGCTTCAAAAGGGGTGTCGCGTAACGATAAATGGGGTCTTTAGGCAGTTGGATTCTGGGGTAGCTGCTTCTGAGTCTCCTGCCCAACTGGCCTTTATCTTGCATCAGACCCTCTTCTGCTGTCCTATCTTGAGCCTCTCGGTTTCCCTACCGAACTTATGGACTCGACAATGTCTGCTGCCGAAAAAAAAGACATGATGGCGCTCTCTCAGCCAGCTCTACACCTCGAGCAATGCGAGGTAAAGGCTGCTGTCGAAACTGGCGAACCCATAATGGACGAAGAGTGGCACCGCATCAGTCGTAGAGTGGTCAAGAAGCTAGATATGACCCTCATGCCTATGATCTGGCTGCTTTTTCTCTTCAATTATCTCGACCGAAACAACATCTCGTGAGTGATACTCGGCGTCAAGGCAAAACCCACGTCTAACTCTTACGAAGACAAGCCAAGCTCAATGGTATAGAGAAGGACCTTAATCTCGAGGGAGCTGAATACAACACTGCGGTTTCCCTACTCAACGCTGGGTGAGAAGCATTCCACTCTTCCCACATGACTACCAATAAAAAAAAATAACTTCTAACATTGGCATCTTAGATACATGGTGATGCAAATCCCGAGCAACATGATCCTAACCCGAGTTCGGCCTTCTCTATATCTGCCATTCTGGACTTGCGTGTGGTCCATTGTAGCCGCCTCGACCGCCGCAGTGAACAACTTCGGCCAACTTATTACTGTGCGGCTGCTTCTTGGTGTCTCCGAAGCGCCTTTCTTCCCTGGCGTCTACTACCTCCTCTCCTGTTGGTACACCAAGAAGGAACTGGGCCTCCGCATGGCTGTTCTATATTCCGGGCTGGTCGTAGCAACCGCCTTCTCCGGCCTCATATCTGCTGGCGTTTTTGCAGGCCTTGACGAGGCGCGAGGGATTGCCGGCTGGAGGGTGAGTGATTATTCCCATACCACATGTGAATGTGGCTAACTTGTATCCTGCAGTGGCTCTATATCATCGTGGGAGCCATCAACTTCCTCTTGTCGCTTGTCGCTTTCTTCCTAATCCCTGATTTTCCGGAGTCTGCCACCGGAAGCCAGAAGTGGCTAATGACTCCCGAAGAGCGCAAGGTCGCTCTTGAGAGAATCCTAGCCGATCGCATCGTGCAGGAGAGCAACCGCACGCTCTGGTTTGGTTTCGTCCGCGCTGTCTCGGACTACCGTACATGGGCCTTTGTGCGTACCGTCCCCCTTTTGCAGGTACTCTGAATGCTGACTCGAATAGGTATTCATGCTTATCTTTAATCATGCCGCATACGGTTTCAACTATTTCTATCCTACCATCGTTAAAGGATTTGGCTTTGGGTCCGACACCATTACCCAACTTTTAACTGCCCCGCCATTCCTTCTCGGGGCAATTTTGTCGTTCTTCATTTCCTGGTCCAGTGACAAGCATAACGAGCGATCGTTACACATCGCGGTGCCCATGGGGGTGGCTATTGTCGGCTTCGTTATCTCGATCGCAACTCTGAACTCGGCCGCACGCTATTTCGCATCGTTTCTATACGTGACCGGGTGTTTCGCTGCGAACGGCCTTGTATACAGTTGGGCGGCCAATGTCTTGGATGACACACCCGAGAAGAAGGCCGTTGCGACATCCATGGTCAACGTACTCGCTCAGTTAGGCAATATCATGAGCCCTTACTTCTTCCGGACGCAGGATCAGCCGCGCTACATCATGGCCATGATCTTGCTCATCATGTTTGCCGGGCTGAGCGGACTGGTGTGCCTCTTCTTGAAGTGGGATCTCCGGCGCGCGAACCGTCGGATTACGGCCGAATCTACCTTCAACGGAACGGCTCCAAGGCTGTACACAACCTGAAGAGGAGGGGGAGGGGGATTTTGCTCAAGTTAGAAGGTTTGAGCAAAACTTTTCTTGAATCACTGGAAACAACAGAATATTGGTCGCAGATTTATCACAGTCTCTCTTAGGGATGAGGAGGAGTATGAGGATGTTTCCTCTGCACAATAGTCTTAGCCTATGGGCTCTTCGATATGCTATGTCCAATCTAGTACTACCCTCGCCAAGCGCTTCAAGTGTTCAGGTCCAATTCCCGCAATGAGCCCGTTGACATGATCTTTATTTCCCTGATCCTGACTTCCCTGAACCTTCATGCATGAAGCCAATGTGCGTTGACGGAGCATGTCTACAAGCCGCCTGTAGTCCTGCATGCGAGGAAACTGACGAGATACAATGTCTAGCTTGTGGCAAGACGAGTCGAGGAGATTCTGCCTTTCTAGATCCACCGAGTTGATCACAGCATCGCAGTAAAGTATAGACAGGGCTGAAGCGAACGCTGTGTATCCCGTGACCATGGACAAGTAAGGGCGCCGGCTCATGGACGCTCTGTTTAGGCTCTGCACCATGGCCCCGCATATCTCAATGAGCCGTATTCTCTTGAGCTCCTTCACTCGGCCTTGTCTTATCAAAAGAGCCGGGTCGGGCGGCTGTAGATTGATCACATGCTGTATGGCGGTGCGCAGCATGAGTGCGTTGAACTGTGACGTGTGGTAACCAGTTTGCTTCTGCAGGTCGGGCCCGGCTGCCTCTGGGGTCATAGCCCGCCAGTAAAGCGTGTGGCTAAGGTGAGATCCGAAGTTGGCGGCATTGAAGTCCAACAAAACAGAAGAAAGCAGCCGTGCCCACTGGAACATGTGCACATGGAAATTTTCCGCCCGGCTCAAGGACGTTGGGGACTTGCCCAGTTCTCCGGGCAGCGACACTGTCACGTCGCGGTCGTCAATGGACAACGGACGGTCAAGAGCGCTACATATGAGCCTATCGAGCAAGTAACAGCCCCAGAAAGCCCATTTGCGTTGTTCTGACTCTTCAGACAACTCTGAGGGGGCTATGCTATCCCGGTGGTACCCTAGAGCGATACACTTGGCCATGGCAAATCCGATGAGATGCCACGAGGATCCTGCCGTGGAGGAGTGTATGGAGAATATCACAAGGAGATGCAGACACTGTATGATGTCGATGCCGTCTTCTTGGCGAAACACCCGCTCGAGAACTCGCAGGCTCATGGCTAGAATATGGATTGAGACGAAGGACCCATGGGAGATGGGATAGTTTTCCGACACCAAGGGCACAATGGCCACGACCATGTATGCCATGAAGATGTGCGCAGGATTCTTAGATAACGTGTCCTGATACAAGTCTCCGTCTGCGGCTGTGATGGCAGCGATGCCGTGCCGGACTTTGGCAACAGCAATGCGAGGGAACCGAAAGTCGACGAGCTCAAGATAGCTATCGAGCCAGCGAAGTGCCTCATCCCTGTCTAGGCTAAGGCGATGGCTGTGCGCATCCGCCGGATGTCGAATGTCCCTCGCAATGCCATCCCACAGTCTGTCTAACCGTGAGGTGCTCTCTGGGTTCCCGGCGTAGGTCTCGGTCATGGCGGCGATGATCCGCGAAATAGATAGCTCCTTCAGGAACTCGCCCGCGCGGGACTTCGGCTCCGCCATGGCGCTAAGTGACAGAGAGTTCATGTCAATTCTAGTAGCATGAAGTGGTTGGCTCTGCTCGAGGTGGTCCAGATCCGCGCTCATGGGGGGCCCGATGTGTTCGGCAGCCGTTAGCACCGAGTTGGGCACTGGAGCCAGCTCGTCCAGCCCTCGCTCTCCGGCCGCATCGCGCAAAGCAACTTTCTCCTCTAGGAGCGCAAGTCTCTCTTCCAGAAGCCGCACATAGCCCTTTTTGGTGACGCCGATCTCCTCGAGATGGACAACGCTGTTCTCCTTATCTGTGACCTGGCACGCCGCTCCTGTCTTTTGGCATTGTCCGCAGATCGGTAACTGCTTGTCGCACTTTTGCTTCCGACGGGAACATTGGTTGCAGGCGAAGACACGCGAGCGGGTGGGCAAGTCCGGTACACTGTCCATATCGTACGGGAATGCTGAGGTGCCATACCGTCGGGAGGCCCCCGATACCACTTTACGTTGTTTGTGTTTGCCAGGGCATCTCTGGTAACCTAGACATGATCGGTACATTAGCGGATGACAAGTTTAGCGCCAGAGTAGCGGGTGTCCAAGTACTGCCACACCTGGGGGGGGAGCCCGAAACCACCCCGCAAATCACCCCCGCAATCCCTCCCCGCCTGGACGCAAGCCGAAATCTCGCGGTACGCCCGACACACGAGTCAGGATGACCACCTGAGTGGGAGAGGAGGAGTCGCGGCAGGCAGCCGATGGGGCTATCGCCAAGTAAGTCACGCGGCACCAAGTTGCTATACCACATCCGACCATATCATTTTCCTTAGGTTCTATTCCTCACCCTATTTCAAAGGATCTATCTAGCTATCTGTGTCCGACTAAAATGCCAACGCGTTAATTTGGGCTTGGTATCTGACTCAGTGCTTCTACGCATTTCTTTCCCCCATTCGCGAGAAGACCCGAGTCTTGCTGGCCCAGGATGAAGCACACTCCTAGCTCTGTAATAGCCCATGTCTGCAACTCTGGCTGGTCGTAGATTCCTGCCAGGCCCATAAACTTGCCGTGCTTTTTGCACGCCGCGCTCACCCTTTCCAGAGCCGAGCGGTACTTCTCGCTGCGAAAGTCTCCTGGAACTCCTAGCTCGATGGAGAGATCGTTGGAGCCGATTAGCAACGCATCCACCCCTTCGACGGACGCAATTTCGTCTGCCTTCTCAATGCTTTCCTTCGTCTCGATCATGAGAATTACTGATGAGCCATGTTTGTTGGTTTCTTCCGTTATTGTTGCTATGCTGGTAGGCGCCATCCCAAACAACGGCAGCTGACCCGTCATAGAACGGCAGCCCTGTGGTGGATACTTGCAAATCCGCATGGCAGCTTCAGCATCCTCTATTACAAAGTGCTGTGTCAGCAACTTAATTGTAAACCGCGATCACGGGGCTTGCTCGCCTTTGTTGTGGATGTGCGGGAAGATGACACCCATGGCACCCCCGTCTAGAACCTGCTGGACAACGCCGTACCCACTCTGGTAAGGAACACGGACGAAAGGGGTGATACCATTGAGGAGGGCCGCCATGCAGAGCCGGCTTGCATCATCCACAGACAATGTAGAATGCTCTAGCTCGATGAAAAGAGCGTCGAAGCCTGCATTCTTCGCCAGGTAGACGATGGCCGGGTTTGTGACTAGTCGAATGCCGAATAGCTGCTCGAGGTTTCGGTTAACGCACAAGATGCACGGCAGGGTAGAGGTCAGTAGGAACGGATCCTACGCACCTTGCACAACGACGATCCTCCCGTCCTATGGAGGCTGTTGCTAACCCCGTTGTAAAACATGGTTGGGACAGGGCTGTTGGCTATACGCTGGATCTAGTACACAGTGATAAGAGAAATATCCAAGCTGCACCTCTCGCCCTACCTACAGATACGGGGCGATTGCCGTCCTCTATTTATGACGCACACTCTCTACCATTTCTCCCTCGCCGAGTCTCGTTCCTCGAGCGCACCCCATGTAAATACAAGTTCCCCACTCAGTTTCTTCAATGGCACCACCTAGATGGTGCTGCCCGCTACGTGATGTGGATCCGGGTGGGGTTTGGGGAAGCCGGACATTCGGCCGACCGGCCGAACGTCCGAACACCAGGGCCCTGCATGAGTGCACACGCTGAAGCCGGGTTATCGCCCAATCTCCGTGACAAAAAGTGATAGCGTGGATATCCGAGTCGTAGCTCTTTATCTTGAATGAAGACTGAAAGCAGGTCATACTCTAGAGATCTAGCAACTTCAGCGAACATCAGGCACTCACCGAAAGCATGGCACCACATTCCACCGACATTATAGAGACCCCCATTTCTGTCTCGGGGTCGAAGCCTAAGCTTTACATCTTAAGCGAGTTCCACCCAGGAGCCATCAAGCATGCCCAATCTCTCTTCGACTGCGTGCTACATACGGATCCCGAGGCAGAGAAATGGCGAGAGAACGCCACCTTGATCCTTGTCAAGGACTACTATATTACGGCTGCAGACCTCGATATGGCGAAGAAACTGCGTGCCATCGGCAAACAAGGAGTTGGCCTGGAGAAGATCGATGTCGATGAATGCAAACAGCGGGGCGTCAAGGTCTTCAATACCCCGGGCGTCAATGCCGGGGCGGTGGCGGAGATGACGCTCTGCCTAGCTCTGAACGTCGCGAGAGATGTGCCGCATATTGTCATGCGCCAGCGCGCTGATGGCGAGGTAATTCGCAAGGAGACGGTGAATGGGATACTACTAACGGGGAAGACGCTTGGTGTGATTGGCATGGGAAACATCGGGCGAGCGGTGGCACGCATGTTTATGGGAGGCCTCCAAACATCCATCATGGCGTTCGATCCGTACTACCCGCCTGACAGCCCTGGTTGGGAGTCCATCCCACATCGTCGTGTCCACGGGTTGGAGGAGATGCTGGCCGAGGCCGACATCGTCAGCATACACGTACCATTAACACCGGAAACCAAGGGAATAATTTCGTACGCAGAGCTACAAAAGATGAAGCGGACTGCAATACTTCTCAATACTGCACGTGGCGGCGTGATCGACGAGGAAGACCTCACGCGTGCGCTGGAAGAAGGTCTTATTTACGGCGCAGGATTCGACTGCCACGTCCAAGAGCCGCCGACGAAGGAGAAGTATGCGCGGTTATGGAAGTGTCCACGCTTCGTTGGGACGCCGCACATTGCTGCCGCGACAGATGAAACGCAAATTGCGACTACCAATGGGGCCACTGACCAACTGTACGAGTTTGCGTGTAAAGAGACTCACGGGAAGATATGATTCGCATCTTTGCCTAGGTAGAATCTTGTATGTTTAGATGCCAAAGATCTCTTGTGCCATGTCACGCCGTGTCCGGAGATATGCCCCAATTAGCTGGCGGTTCCCACTCGTAGCCAGACAAGTCCATGTTGATATTTTCGAACCCGCTTATCTGAGAAAATGGCCACAAGGAAGCCATCAAGTCGTACGTCCCACTGTTGATGATATTTTCAGACTGGAATATGTTCCCAAGGATACCATCTTCGCCGAACTGGTCACAGGCATCCGAGATGGCGAAGGGCATATCTCCCACCGAGGAGTGCAGGGACGCGAAGGTCAATTGAGGTTGTTCCGTAGTGAGTAGACTAGGTTGCAGTCCGTTGGTGAGCTTCCTACCGAGCTCCTGCTTCAGAACGGCGAGGAAATGCGCGTAATTTCCCGTGTCTGGCATTTTGCTCGAGAACCAAAGCATAAGGCCTTCTGCAGTGGACAAGACCTCGAACGCCTCTTGTTGCGATTGAGGGACATCCTCCTCAAGCAAGATCGACCACCAGCTTTCGAGGTCCACCAGAGACGTAAAACTTGGTCCTCTGTCAGGCTGTCCTGGAGGCGCTTGCACCTGCGAGAATAACAGGAAGACGATAATCAAGCTAGTTGTGAAGATGGTGTGCGCGTACGCTCTCGTGTAGGGAATCAACCCTCGGTCTCGGAGACCAGAGAAGATGCGGATAACGCTACACGCCGTGCTCAAGCACGGACGCAAGAGATAATCTGGGGGGAGCAAGCCTCTGGTAGGGCTCCTGTCGATCGCGACGCGGATTAAGCTTAGCTTCTCTCTCTGGTAGTTGAATTCAAAGTATTCCTCTGTCTCGTATAAACATCGCGGTTGTGCGTAGACCGGGATGCTGTCACGCCAGCTTTGCAGCTCTCCATGGGAATGCCTCAACAGTTCGAAAATTTCTTCAGGTCCCATGGTGCTATTGCTAGGGGAAAGAGATGACAAGACCGATGTTTTGGGCTGCGAAGCCGTAGTCCGACCTGTTTGAAGCGAGTATCTTATGCGGGAGGCAATTTGGGCTAGCTCCAACTCATGGTTAAACACTCTTATATCGATTCCACTCACAAGCTGCGGCCAGTCGCCAGGTAAAGAATTCTGGCTGGGAAGCTGGGACTCCGGCCGTGGGGTGCGAATAGAGGCGTCGTTGATCGCAAACGGCCGACCCAATGTTAGCGAGGAGAAGCGGTCGACCATGTAGCTTTCCCAGAACACCCTGCGCCTTCGCTGATCTTCGGGAGATACTTCATCCATATTGTCTAAATCTGGACGATGTAGACGTAGTTCCATGCACATCCTCATGCATAAGCGGCCAAGCTCCCAGATGGAGCAGCCTGTTACCAGTCAGTATCCTAGCTTTCAACGCCACCGCCGTCTCGACTTGCCTATGTTGTAATACACTCCGAAATGGGCTATCAGCAAGAAGTTCTCGATGTCTTCAATGCTCCCGAAATTCCAACCTGATGGAGGGCTAGCCCGCAGTGCAGCCGTGAAGTAACCGAAAGGATGAAGGCGGAGGCACGAGTTTCGAAACAGATTGATTGATCCGATGGCGAGGACCATGTTCGCCCGGAATAGCTGATGGCCACTCTGTCGGCTGCTTTCAGTGGCTGTCGGTGATCCTGATTCCTCATCCGGGTTGTATATGGTACCAAAAAGTGCTACAACGTCGTCCGGATCGAGAAATGGATGTGCTACGTGGAACCACTCGAGGCTATACTGAGTTTAGTGCCGGAATATGGCGGCCCCTACGCCAGGGAGGGCTTGCCCGCTTACTATTCCATGATGCAACTTAATGCGTCGTCTCTTGGAGGAAGCGGGTGTGGATGGTGGTACTCTATCGAAGATATCTGGGACTGGGGGGCAAAGTATTGGCTTAAGTTAATTGGCGACTGGTTCCGAAGAGCCTCCAGTATAGGTTGGAAGAAACTGGCTCAAGGTCAGCTATGAGCAGTGCGTACTGCGTATGTGGCTTACTCCACGCCGACCTCCCTCCCAACATAGCGCGGAGCGGAGCCTTTGGGTGGTCTGTTCTGGCTTTCAGGAGCGTTGGGCGTGGAAACGCATGTCATGTCGGCGGGCTCTGGGACGCTCGCAGCAGCTTCGCTCAATATGGCTTCGAGGTCTGCGACCCTCTCCTCGAGTTCAGATACTTCGCTAGACGGGATCATCAGTACCACTGTTGGCACGCAAGAAGTAGAGGAGGGGTTGTAGGATGTACGCTTGGGTATATTCTCTTGACGCTGACTGATCAGCAACGATGCAAGGAACTCGAGCCTTGAGGCATCCTGTGCAGACGGGATATTGACAGTCGCACTGGACCACGGTTTAGCTCAATTTTCAGAAGAACGTCTTCTAAAGCCGGGTCTCACCTTAACTTTGCGCAAACGGCACCTTTTACAGGCCAGACTGGGCATTCCCTGAGGCCGCCCCCCTGGGTGGCTGCGCTTGTTGGATGCCCTGTTGGCAGTCGCGTGTCCAGGGCTTTGTGGCGAGATTGTCGTCATTTCGTTTATCGCAGGCTCCTTCGGCCAGCCGAAGCATGAGGGATGTTTGAGTCAAGGCCGATATTTGTACGTCGCGGTGCATTGCTATACCTATGTAAATAGTTTACCGAGGTGGAAATTTTGGACTAGGCGCATTTCAAACCTCCACCTTGGTAGGAATGTAGTTAAAAGTAGTAACAACCCTGCTTGTTCAAATAGTATCTTTTTATATCATATAGAAACCCGCTAATCGCAAGATTTTGCTAAGATGCTGTTTTATTGAGGATGCGGCCCCACTATGCCAAGTTCACATTGCAGGCAGCGAAAGGCTGCCTAGACCATCGCTCGTGGATCCTGCAACAGACAAAGTCTTATTTCAGGTATAAAGGACAGCGTAAGGGGGGCGACTTGGTGGTTTTGCGCGCTGTATAATCTCACACGCAATTTGTATTATATCTTGCCCCATCGTCATCAGTTATTCTCATCTTCCCGGAGCGCGCAGGATTCCTGGTAAACGGCAGCATGACGCAGCACAAATATCCGGGCATCAATGTGGACCTGAAATATCCGCGACTGCGAAATATTTATGTGGACAGTGGGCCGATCTATGATGTGTGCGGCGGCTTCGACGACACGCCAATACAGGTCCGAGAAGTCTTCATGATGAACTTGATGGATCGCTTGACCGACAAACCAGACTGGAACCGAAAGGTCTTCGACGACACGATCGTCTCCAAGTGGCGGAAAGAAGCCCTTGAAGCGCCCGAAAAGGAGCTATTTGACGAGATTATGTCGAAGTCCAGGATGCCCGTGTCGGATGAGCTAGATGAAGAATCTTCCCAGGAGGAGATAGACCCCGAGTCTGCTGAGTGGACGCGCACATGCCCGGAGAGACTGCCTTTCCCACAAAGTCGCATCCTGACTGAAGGCGCATTCAACTTCGTACGATAAGAAATCTTCCTCAACCTTGATGCTGTATGCTCAAACGTAACCACCAGTGTATCCGCGAACTGAGAGCCAAAGCTGCCCATTTCGAAAAGACCGGGCTAGTTCCGACCCTCGACTCCATCGGGCGGGCCATCGTCAAGTCTGACACCCTCGTGACTCAAGAGCTAAAGTCAGATCTGCGGACTGCCTTCGACCAGCTACGAGATGATCAAGTGGCGGCTGATGCCATTGACTGGCATCCTGGCACGGGTGAGATGGTACAAGATTTGGTGCATCCCTCTCTCTATCCGTTTGTTTACGGCGCGTCTCCCAGAATCGGTCCCACGTTCTGTTCATGCCCCGGCTAATGTGCTCTCAGGGTGTTCTCCATTCCTCCAAGAGGAGGTTGTCGGCCGGGCCGATGCCATCGAAAGATGGGCCGGCAAGGGCACGACAGCACCCGCAGACCCTACGCTAGTGAGCTCAGAGCGTGGGTTTCGCACCGTCCATGGCGAAGGCAATGACTGGTCTGCCAAATATCAATGGCTACCGGCAAACATTGTGTTCCAGGAAGACGACTCTGTCCGCTTCTCAAGTTACATCAACAATCTCCATCCACGCAAATACGCACACGTCTACGGTGTGGTAGAGAAGCTCATTGACGTCGCCATTCCCGCCTGGGACCAAATCTTGGGCGACGGTGTGCGGAGGACACCGCGCTTCAGCGTTCCTGAATGGGCCGAGTAATCCTCCGACCATCCCTGCCCCCTGACATGCCCCACCCTGACACGTTTACTACAGCGATCGAGAGACCGAGGGCCTCTGGCCCCCACGTGATCCGGAATTGCTCTCCAAACATCTTCTCAAGCCAACCAAGGCCGATATACAAGATATCGCACAAGACTGTCAGTGGTCCGATGAAGAAGACGAGGATGGCAACAAGATATGGGACCGCACCCCTGCGCAGATCGCCAGGCATACCGACGACGTCGAGGAGTGGAGATGGGAACGAATTCGAGACGCCATCTTGCCCGATCCCGATAGCGACCCGGAGGTCAACTATGCTTATTCGCAGAGCATCCGACAGCTGTTCAAAGATTCCGGGTTGCAAGTCATTGTCAAGATGGCTCGCATCGAGTTGACGCCGGAAAAACCCGACTTCCCCGCGGGCGGCTGGCACGTAAGTTTGAGGAATCCTTGCGCCATGTGATGGTTGCTGCTGCGCTGACATAACCGCATCTTTACTAGATCGAAGGCATGATGAACGAGCGCATCTGTGCCACCGCATTGTACTATCTAGACAGCGAGAACGTCACGCCAAGCTTTCTATCGTTCCGCATGAAGACCGATCGGGACCCAGATGACCTACAGAATGCCGCCGGACAAAACGCCTTTGATTGGTTAGGACGTGTTTATGGCGCTGATTTCTCGGAGTCTGAATGTCTCCAGTACTATGGCCGCGTTGAAACATGCGAGGGAAGGCTGCTGGCATTCCCAAATGTCTTGTGCGTTACAGCGGCGAATCGAGAAACGCAAACAACCCACGCTAACGTACAATGCTATCCAGTCAGCATCAGGTCTCTTCTTTCAGCCTGAAGGATCGCACGAAGCCGGGCCACCGGTGCTTTATTGCTCTCTGGTAAGTCGCTTCTGAGGTGTAGACAAGGCTATCTTAAAATAAAGGCAGCCGCATGAGACCGATAGGTGGCTGCCATATTTGCTGCGAGTCTGAAGGCTCGTGGAGCCTCATCATATGGCCGACCGATAGCGTACATATCTGACCTATCTATTTACAGGCTCGTTGACCCTTCCCAGCGAATCGTCTCCACGGCCAACGTGCCTCCGCAGCAGCTCGATTGGTGGGCAGAGGCGACCTTTGGGGGGCCCCATGAGCGCACAAGCCTCGGCGACATGCCTCCCGAGGTCATCCAATTGCTGGTCGAGAAGCATGGTCTAGCGGACAAGTTGCCAGTCGATGCAGTGAAGGTTGCGTCCCAGGGCTCCAGGTTGCCGCAAGAGCTAGCGGATATGTTGCGCGAGGGAGCAGGTATCGCCCTGAATGGTCTTATGAGTCTCGACGAAGCCAATGAACATAGGCTCCAGCTAATGGCCGAGAGGACTGTGTTCGCTAGCAACACGAATGAAGGGTCGGGCATCGATACCTACAACTTTTGCGAGCACTGAATACCCTAGCGAACTTGCAGATACATTTTTTTAGGTATCCCTCCCTTGATATAGACACCTTGAATGTCCTATTTTTGGGGGATTTCTTAAAGTCATAATCCTTTCTCGGTTTGTGACGGAAGGCGTCTAGAGCGGCGGAGCCTTTACTGTTCGGATAGAAACTGCTTTGCCCTCTTCCGATAAATCGAATACGTTTTCTCTTGTAACCTAAATACTCCAACTTCTATCTATATATTCGATAGATTGTATATGGGTTGGCGTAAGAGTTTGGGCAATGTGTCTTAGCCCCGTCGCCCCCGCACACATTATCATCATAGCAAGGCAACAACACTCCAAGTAGAGGCCTAAATTGTCGATACAAAGAATCCGCCTTTTGCCCTTCCAGTACAGCTTTCTAAAGCCCCGTAAGTCCAGAACCAAACAACACTGTCACAACCCTTTCTAAAAGCGGATAGTTACATCGGAGTACAATAAAATTCTTAAATTTATATTCTGCACTTAGAAATCAAAGTCTCGACCGCTGAGGAAGCGGCTTTAACTCTCTTATAAACTCCACTCGAGACAATTCTGACCACTCCTTTCCAACGCTATTTGGGTAAGTGGCTATACAGAGAGGTATGAAGCTCCATAAGGCGGAATAATCCTTACTCTGAGAGACTAGGTAGTCCGTGGAGTAACAGATGCTAGAAATTTGATGTCCAAGTGACTGAAGACTTTGTAATAGGGAAAATGAGGCCGCCAGGTCCGTCTCAGGGTCTCTATCCTCTCGAGTTTGGGAAACGGACACGATGATCTTTCGTCGTATATAATAAAAGATCCAGCAACGTCTCGTGCCGGAATTATAGGCCATGCGTGTGGCGGATCGCCGTGCTCTTGACTTGGGCACAAGCAATGGGACCTGGCTAATGACTCGGGTGGGTCACTCGGTGGGATGAAATTGGGATGACGCTTGATGTCCACGATGTAAAGAGCTTTAAGCAAAGGAAAGCAAGCCACAAATGAGGGGAGGGTCTCCTTCCTACAGCTATCGCGGCACTCTTCAGTCTTGCATTTGCAGTATGCTTTAGCCGGTCCGTATATACAATTAGTCCGATGCATCCACTTGAGCTCGCCTTCCGGTATGCCGAGATGACGGATCTTCGAAAAGTTTGCAGGTGAACATCCTTTGAAGCGGCAGAAAGCAGCGATAGATTCTTGGTCGTCCCAGGGTGAGTGTAGGACTATAATGTCGTTGGCCCCGCTAAACCGGAATGTATATTCAGGCTGCCCCAGCCCCTTAGGGTTATCCTGAGCCTGGCACTGTCTGGCGGTAGCCATCCAATTATTTGGAACGAAGTGAATCGCCAACGTGTCTGGTAGGAGCTCCAAAACAGCCTGCCTCGCTTCAAAACATATCCTAGAGGCTGTTCGGCTAGCAGCGGTCGCGTCGATCAGAGGTTGCCTGTCCAGCCCTTGCGCACGTTCCTCCGGCCAGAGCCCACATTCGACCAGGTAAGGCACTAGGAACACTCCGTCCGTCGGCCTAATGTGGTACATTGGTTTCTCGCCATCGTAAATATCGCCGGTGCGGCGGGGATAGCGGATGACGAAGCGGTAAAGCTGCGGAGTCAATTCAGCGAGGAATGCTAGCCATATTTTCCGACGAAGCTCGGCTGGCAGCTTGGGAAACAGAGAGAATTGGCCTTCTGCTTGAGAAGATTCAATTGAGTGCGGCGTATCGGACGACGATGCCATGGTGTTAATGAAAACAATCAACACAAGCAGCCGCAAGAGGCAAAAGGGCAAAGGGGCCGCTACCGATTTTTATTTTCCGGGAAGGCGGGACACTGTGTAGGAAAGTGAGAAAGGATCCTATGAATTTAGAGGTGCCGGCAAGACCATGTTGGCCACCTTAACCGGCGTAGCGATTCAGGATTATGGGGCTGTGCAGGGGGCCAACCGTTTCAGATGTAGGCGTTGGCCCAAGAACGAGCGCTTAAATAATGGCAGCGATATTTGGACTGGCACAAAGAATAGTTAGCCTGCACGCTGGCTGGGCTAAGGCAGTGGAATCTGCAATGATCAGCGCAGCCAAACTTTGGTGTGCCTGACATAGATATACACACCATAATCTTAGTTTCTATATGTTTTTTACTCAGCTAGAAGCAGTTCCGTATCTACAACATCCGTCCATCTCGACTCACCTCGACCACTCCAGAAAGCATTGGCATACATATAAAAACCTTGTAACTGCACGCTTTGGTGCAACCCCCCACTTGTAGCTCTAGGCACGGCTCTGCTCCGGTTTCTGAGGAACCCCGCTACTTTGGTTATCACGCAAAATCTAGACTCTACTTCCTGTCAGTGTGAAAACGCTCCACTATTTATCGGATTAGGGGGTATCTGTAATCTAGACTGTACTACAATCTCAGGGGGACTTTGTGATAGAAACGCTAGCCCCTCACGACAGACATATAGGACAGGACAACGAGGACAATGAGGGCATTGTATACTATAAGATATACGTTTGCAGGCCTCTAATCAGGAGAGAGGCCAGAGTTTAGTTTATCCTCAACCTGACACATTGCTTACACATACGTCATATGTTGCACATGCTTATCTTGTGACTGTGTGTTTCTATCTCTTCACTCTGCTATAGACCGCCCTGACAATTATCCCGTATTAATTGGAGGTTGAGTAACATCGGTGTATAGTTACTTTAAGATACGATCCTACGAATATATCTAGCTCAAGACCGGCGAGAGTTTAAAGCCCGTAGAGCCCACAAAATGTAGCCTCCAGATCTCTCCGCTTCTCGACCACAACGTTCCGTGCCATCAACGCCGCACCAAGACTTGGAACATATGCTGGATCTTTCGTCGTCAAAAACATGGCCGGGTCGATATCTGGCATGGCATAGGGGAGCGCCATGATCGCCGCCGTGACCACCTCGGGCGAGGCCCCGCCTGCCAGGACAACCCCGCGCAGCACGCCGCCGTCCTCGCCTGTGAACCCGGTGTCATGGAGGAACTCGGAGATGTAATTCGCAAGCTGGGCGATGATGTTTCCAAACTCCACACTCGTTGGCGGTCGCACCGTCCAGACATGCTCTGGCCGCTCGTTTGTCTCGGCATCCGCGGGGAATTGTGTTAGTAGTGTGCCAGTGGAGTCATGACCCGCGATTGCCACGATTTTGCGTGTTTTGGGGACCCAGCACCAGAAGGTAAGACAGCGAAAACCAACTTCGAGGAAGTCGTCCTCGATATTCACGTACAGAAGGTAATCATCATCGTTGAAGGAAGGGACAGGCGGCCCGTGGCGGTTGGGGGGAGGGACGGTACTGCCGTAGCGGTCGCGCGGATCAATGAAGTTGTATCCGTACTGAGCACCGACGGGCAGTTCGTGGACGTCGTAGTAGAGCAAGTCGTCGTCGGGCTGCGGGTTGTGGGTGAAATTGAAGGCGATGTGCATGACTTGGTCGATGATGGCAGTGTAATCCTCGAGGTTGTTGGGGATGACCACGAAGCCGATCTGAAAGTCCCGACCCAGGAAGTCCGAAGTCGCTTTGGAAAGCGCCTTCATGTTGGCCAAGAAGCTCGAGAGGATTGCCTCACAAGGGCCTGCTTCTTCGTCCCTATCCCCCACCCTATCCCGTGGTTAGGTCAATCTAGATGATCAAGAGTGCATAGATGAGCTCGGCGCGAGAAAGACGAAAAATAACGAACCAGTCCCAGCAGATACGCTGACCGTGTAGTATCCTATCCAAGGCCCGGCCATGCCAGTCCTCGTCCGCTGGAACGTCTGCTATCATAACAGGTTCATCGTCGGCAGTGTAGTATGCAGATGTACTAGACGAATGGAAGACCAGAATGTGAGCCCTTTTGTTTCTAGAGACAGAAGGCTAGGGTTTTCGGAGGGACATACAGTCTGCTCGGGCCGAGGTAGATCCCAACAGGATAGTCCTCCGCTTTGGCGCCGCAGATAACATCGGAGTGGCTTCAATATAGTATCAGAATACGACGCGAGCTGGTAGCGATGTCGCTGGCTTTGTGGGGACAAACCTAGTTGGCCCTTGGGCTTGTCGGTCTGGGGACGTTTCTTGGCCGACGCTCAGGGCCGAAAGCAAGAGCAAGATATAAACTGCGTAAGACAAAAAGGGAATTAGTCGGCACGCAGTCGGACCGGTATATTCGTGACAGAGAAAACGTACCAGAACACCCCCAATCTCGGACAAAAACACACAGCATGGTAGTCTATGACACGATAGCGCGTTGCTTGTAAGGAGTCGGCGAGAAGCTGTGCGTAATTAGGAATATGGGATAAGCTTAAATGGAGCAACCTGGCGACTAGTCATCTGACATGCTCTTAGCGAGCCAATGGTTCCCCGGTTAGGGGCGACTTGGTGGCCAAACGCTACTAGGCACGGAGCTGCATGCGAGAGCTGACATCAAACCATGGAAATCTCGCTTAGCAAATCTCAATCGCGACGGCTGAGGATGGTATTGGGGTATAAAACTGCCTTGCCCTGTGTTCCGAATCTGGAGAGACGTCCGCCAACCGGTCCCTTCTCATGTGTGTTGGTTCACAAGCCAATCAAGAGTCTGGCAAGTGACCACGAAAGAAGTGGGTCAATGCCAATAGTCTTAGGTTGTTGGGTTCGCGCTCTAGGATCATCAAATTGCGAGATGGGGGCTAAAATAATAGAGAATGCATAGGGCTTATACGCTTGAAGGGCGTTGTTGTGAGGGTTAATATCTCCAGGCTCTCTTGGATATCCTCCAGGTTCTTGGTGACGGCTACATGCTCTACATAGACGCTGGAGCGTATGTCGTCCTGGGCACGCTCACTGTCCACCCGGAAATTATCATTGTTGGCAAATGCTGGCCGCTCCTCGTTGCTCAAGGTGCTGCCTTCAACGACTTCAGAATGCCCATTCCTCTACTGCAGGTTGGGGAGGAAGACGATGTTGGGAGCGTCGAGATCCAGCAGCTCATATTCACCTCCGCTGGCACGACCGCAGGGCTGATTGCCGTGGAGTGACATATTCTCGCCGATGGTCAGGGCTCGGCTGCGCCAGAACCGCTTCTGGATCAAACGCTATGGCTGGGATGACGATGGCAGTCCCACTTCGTGGTCGGCTCCGGACGGCAGCCTCCTAATTGACTCGGGCGACCCTGCCGTGAATATCAGTTCGAACCCACTGGAAGAAACAACCGACAGCTCCACGGCGCCGTACTGCACGCCCGCAGGCACGAATGAATACGGCGACCCCCTCGTCGACTACACGTTCCCGAACGAGCCATACGACGACTGGCTGCTCGACCAGGGCTATTCGTGCAACTGCGACGAGTCTGGGTGCGACGAAACCTCGCCGTCATGCTGCGCCGACAACGCCTGTCCCCCATGCGACTGCAACGAAGACGGCTGCAGACAGGACTCACCCGACTGCTGCGCCGACAGCACATGCCAGTGGGCTATGACGCAGGACACCTTGTCCAACGACCCACTGCTGAATGGGACAGGGACTGGGAACACCACTGCCAGGGCCAATCTGACAGCTCCGTCTGCCAAGTTCAGTGCCCGTTTTGCTTCTTGATGTGGACTTTTCGATTATCAAAGGTTAGCCCTCTCCCACTGGAGTGATCTCTTCTATTTCTAGGGAAGGCGTACAATTTAGAGACGAGTAATGTGTATTGTTTTAATACCTTATATCTACTTCATGTCAGGGCTATTCACAGCAGAGAGACGGGGCCATTGTGGCAAGTATGGCCGGCCAGGCCAGTCTGGCCATTGGGGCCGTGAGAGCCATCGCAAACATAGGGCGCCGGCACAGCTTAGGGTTAGGGCTATCGAGATCTCAAAACATGGCATAATTGCCTTAGTCTTTGTCCCTTTACCCACCGCTATGAAATGACCTTCTTCGCTTCTCCAAGTAAGAAAACCCTGGTATATTGTTAGAAATTAGGCCTGTACTAAAAAGAACCCTGATCACTTGGTAGTGGAGGGGACCGAGGATTCGGCCCTCAGAAGGCGAGGAGGCTTGGATGACCAACTTATGGCTGACTCGGCATTTCGTAGCCTGATTGACCTGCCCGCTGCCTGCCTTACGCCTTACGCCTGGTGTTGAGGTGGTTCGCTTAACCTTATTCGGAAGGATTTCTAAATTGGTCACGGTCGATAAGCCTTAAACTGACATTCTTCCCCAACATAAGCTTAATTTCGCTTCAGCTTCTATTTTCCCCTGCCATCTTACTAAATCCGGTGCCAATCGTCAAATGGTGCAGACCGAATATTGGTACTAAGTATTTCAGACCCCTGATGCTGCCTATACGCCGACTACAATGGATAAGCAAGACCCATCCCTGCCTAGCTTTTCGAATCATTTTTGATACTGTAAACCTCGAAGATATTGTAGATAAAAGGATGGCGAAACCTCAGATCTGGCCCTGAACCATAATACTGAACTCTACCCTGCCTGGCATTCAATGTTCCTATTCTCATCGTTTATCAAGTCAATCTGCGAGTGATCTACCACATCTTCCACCTACCGCATTGTTCATCCGCGAAACCAAAATGCTTCCTAGCGAAATGGTGAAGGCAGTGGTGGTTTTCGCTACGTTTGGTAATGCTGCCTTCTTGGCGCGTCGAGCTGGAGAGGTGAGTCGTCCTTTCATCTATCTCAACTACCATTATGCAACGCCCCAATAGCGCCCAAGTCCAATAGCGCCCAAGCGCTTTTGTTGAATTTCCATACTAACATGGAATCGAGTCACCCGGTTATGCTCTCCGTGGACGCCAGGAAACCAATTCTACTGCCAACGCTACCTGTGTCTCAACAGCCCCAGCCTGGTGTGCCGCTCACCCCAACTATACGCTTTGGTGCATTGCGGGCAAGATATGGTGCGAGTGGCCCGACCCGCTGATTTGGAGCCCTCTGTTCTCTCCCATTTTCAATGCATGCAACTGCTCAACCGGGCTGGGCCCTCTGCGTAGTAAATAAGAGTGCAGATGTACTTTCTTGGCCGTCGAATAGCGCTGGCCTTTAAGCAGCGGCTATAATTCTTTTCATTCTGCTGGAGAAGTTTTGTGGACTTGGGTTACTCTGAGGGGGCAGCACTACTTAACACGATGGGATTCAATGGCTGGTTGTTACTCGGCATTCCTGGTGCCAGCTACGTTGGTCCCAACCCCCTAAATATACAACTACTTGAAGATGGCACACCTTTCTCTGCTGCTGTAGCTTGTATTATCGGCTATCTTTGCCGAGATACGTTAATACCTAGGATATTATAATAACACATGCAGATGTGTGAAAAAACACGATGACTTATAGGCTGACCGAGTCAACAACTTCACATACCTGAGGGCCGAGCATCGCATTCTTCACGTGACGGCATGCCTTACCCCGGTACCAACCCCACCTCTGACCTCTCGCTGCAACAGCAAACCTCTAGTCGCTCTAAAATTCCGGCATTGTTTTTCACACACCACCAATCATAACAAAGACGTCTCACTGTCCAGCTCGATGTCAGATGCTATATATTCACCGCTCAGCGGGAGGGAAATTAGGCTACTATGCTTCAACAAGGATAATAAGGTGGACGGAGAGAACCGCCCTGTCTGCAATATCAACACTGTATCTCTGGACAGTTCTCCTTCTTTCCTTGCTCTGTCTTACGAATGGGGGAGCGCTAATATCCGAGAGAATATCGTGGTCGGTGGTCATTTGATGTCTGTAGCGTCAAATCTAGTGGCTGCACTGCGGGCTGCCTTCGATGTCAGCGTGGGGAGCCGTGATAGCGATAACTACTTGTGGGCAGACGCGGTGTGCATCAACCAACAAGATATAGATGAACGGAACTCCCAGGTTCAGATGATGGGATCAATCTACACCACGGCAGTTCTAGTTATCTGCTGGCTTCCTCACGTCCGAGGCGTTGATGTCCGGCATGCATTCGAGGCAGTCAAGACGATATACGCACCTCTTTCCAAGGTCCTTGCGCAACACAAGGGTTCCATAGTTGAGGCTGCAAAAGATCTCGGATGGATGGGGACATGCAAAACCCTTTGCACCGTCCAGGAAGGTATAGAGAGGGGCGGTATTCTTGGCAACGTTGCCTGGAACAATCTCGTCCTGCTCGCTAGGCATACATATTGGACGCGAGTATGGATGGTGCAGGAGATCACTTTAGCCAAACGGCTTTTGTTTCTCTGCCCTTCCGACTCTGTGCCGGATCAGCAGATCGTACCCGTGTTACAGTGGCTATACCACTTCCTCCAGGACGTCGCACAAGGAAGCATCCAGACACCTAGTTTCATTCCGCCTGCTCTGGGGCACAAAATGAGACTTATTGGCCAATCGGTCAATATCAGCAGTGCTCTACGAATATTCACCATCCGAGGGATATATCACGACATCCCCCGGCAAGAGAACAATTGCCTTCGGGTCTCCGATGGCACATGGCCATATCATCTGCTCTGTGTCAGAAGGCAACGGACCCAAGAGACAGTATCTACGGGCTTTTATCTGTCTATGACCTTGGTGTTATTCCAGACTATCGGAGGTCAAGATCGGATGTTTACGTCGAATTCCACATCAAGTGGCTGGAGCATTCGAGGTTTCTTAGCGACCCGGCCCACGAAGAGGAACGATACGACTACCTGTGGAATCCTGGGCTTCAATGGTCAACAGAATTGTGGTTTCTGGCACTTGCCAGCAAATCGGGGTCTAGGCAACAGCAGGATCCCTCCTGGCTCCTGGATCTCTGCTCTGCCGCCTCGAGAGAATCTGTACATCATCTCGGCGTCCACCCATGGCAGGAGGATATGATTGATTTTGGCCCAAACGCCAGGGCGGCAGAGATCGACGGGCCAACACTTTTAGTTGACGGCTACCAAGTGGATACAATAACCTCAGCCTGCACCAGCTCCGATATCAGCTCCTTAGAAGAGTTCCTACGCATTCTTGACGGCTGGCGCAGGAATCACGCCCGACTTGCCGCGAGATCTCTTCTGGATACCCTGATACGTCTCATCTGGTGGCCATACCGAAAGGTGCCGTGCCAAGGTATTCCGAGACTTGAAGACGCGATGTTGGTCTCCATATTTCTCTGCGATATGGGCGGGAAGGCCGATGTGGCAAACCCGGGGCCGAGTTGGATGCAGAAAGTGGTCGACACGTTGATGCGTATTGGGATCGCCCTAGACTCAAACTCAACTCGCGAGCATATTACCAATCAGTGGACCGACTTTCTGGTTCGAGGTTTCGGTGGCATGACCGGGGAGAGCCATTATCTACTAAAAAGGGGACAAAATTGCCAAAACGGAATCTTGATGAAAGATCTCATCAGCATATATCTTTCGTCGAGAGCTCCAAAAGTGCCATCAGACATAGTTTCTTTAATTCAAGTCGGATCCGAGATATCAAAAGCGACAATTGAAACCTTCAGTATAGGCTCTAGCCGCTATTTCTTCGTAACTTCGAAGGGATATCTGGGCGCTGCTAAGCTTGGCGTTCATGTCGGGGACCCGGTTTGCGCTTTAAGGGGCTGCCCGCCTCTAATGGTCCTCACTAAAGAAAAGGATGGCTACGTGAATATGGGGTCAGCTTCAGCAGTTGAGTTGAAGCAGCTTGCGCATCAGGAGATATCCGAGAAAATCGAGACAGGTAAGCACTTTGAAAGGTTCGCCATTCATTAGCTTAATTTTTACACATTTTCAAGAAATTATTAAGTCAATGGCTTTGGATCCTCTGAGATTCTAATACACAGACACGATATTATTTGTCGTAGCAGCTCCTGTTTATTTTCTGATGCTCTATTGCACTGGTTTTGCCCACGTTCGCGCACCACGAGCACTGTGCGCTCAGTGACCGTCTAACATCCCCGTTTCCGATTATCGTAACACATCATTGCGTGTCTCAAGCTACTTCAACTTGCTGCACGTCCGATTTCTGCTGGAGGCGGTGTACGGCAATGGCATCCAGTCCCGCCGCCTTGCTCTCGAGATAGCGCTTCCTAGCAGCGGGGGCGTATATCGGCGCGTCGGAGAAGAGCAGATCCATGTCCTCAAGCGGGATACCCTTTGTCTCCGGCACGAACAACCAAGCGTACAAGAACGCGCCCACCGTGCAGCTGCCATAGAAGAAGAAGGTTCCATATTTGATAGCGGCCAGCATGTAGGGAAGGCTGTAGACCACGCAGAATTGGGCAAGCCATTGTGAGCAGACAATAATCATCACCCCCAAGGTACGCACACGCGTAGGGAAAGACTCGGAAGCAAATATCCATCTGTCGCAAAGTTAGCTTACTCAAGAAATCAGGATACCTAGATCGGGGTGTGACTCACGGGATACCTGTCCAACTGGCACTGTGTGCGATGATAAAGATATAGACCATAGCCAGCGCCGCGTTAGATGCGTTATCTCGAGGAACCTCGTGGTCGAACGAGCCCGAGATCTTGGCGTATGAGCCAATGTAGTACATCGCAATGACAATCACCAAGGCGCCAACTAGGAGAGGAGGCCGTCTGCCGAACCTATCGACGATGAAGATCATGAACACCACAGTAGAGCACATCTTTAGAATCCCGTACACGCCGGTTGCAAGGAGCGACACCGTCGTGCCAGTGTAGCCGATAGACTGGAGGAGCAGCGGGGAGTAGGAGTTGATAGCGTTGATGCTGTCGCCGCTAGAGTCAGTATATATACCACAAGCTAAACAAGCACCACGAGAAGGATCCCAGTCACTCACCCCGTCAAGTTTTGGAACCACATCATTGTAACACCAATGATCAGACGGTTTCGTACACCTGCACGGCTGATCTCCTTGACTAGCTCCCAAGTCGTTTGCTTCCCGCCGGACATCTCTAGCTCAAGCTCCACGCTTGCCTGGATCTCGTTCAGCTCCTTCTCCACGTATTCGTGGTCTTCTGGCAGATGTCGAACCCAGGCGAGGTTCTTCCTTGCTTCAGCGATGCGGTTCTTTGTCACGAGCCATCGAGGTGATTCGATGTTCCAGGGCATACAAATTAGCGTCAGCAAGGCCGGGACGAACTGGATGGAGATGGGAATCCGCCACTGCGAGTCGGAGTGCGGATCGACGTTGATAGCCACACCATAGTTGACCCAGAAGCCACACACGAGGGCGATCTGCAGCATGATCTCAAAGATACCCACGAGACGTCCTCGGATTAGAGGGGGCGAGCACTCGGCGATGTAGACGGGAAGCAGCATGGCCGAGATGCCGACGCCGAAGCCTGTCATGCTGCGACCGACATAGAGAAGTGCGAGCAGCTGGATCAGCTGCAAGACCACGCCGATAACAAGCACCGCCATTGCCGCCATGATGACGCGCTTGCGGCCAAAGCGCTCGCCGAGGAAGAAGCCGACGAAGGAGCCGAAGAATGCACCAGCCTGGAAGGTAGAGACGATGTTGGAGGATAATGCGGCGGCTTGGGACGGGGGTGCGGTGTCGAGTCCGAAGGCGTGCTTGAAGGCCGGCAGGGCCATGGCGCCTCCTATGAAGGCAGCATCATATCCGAAGGCGGCAGAAGCCTGAACGTCTCGTTAGAGAGACTCTACGCAAGTTTCAGGGGCTCCCCGGGGAAGGGGGCCGGGATGATGGACGCACCCAAGCAGTGGTGATGGCCAAGAAGTATGGGCGCCAACCGTAGATCTCTCGCGGTGTGCCTTGGTGGTCGGCGGGAGTTAATGAGAACCGCATCTTGCCTGCTGCTGAGTCGACCTTAGGGCGTGCAATGAGGTTCGCCGCAGAAAGGAGTAAGGGGAGAGGCGAGAGGAACCAAAGGGCTGGGACGAAAAGAAGGGGTCCCGTTTTTAAAGTCGGCCATATATGCGAGGTGCGATGGAACAAGGAGCGACGCTCTATGGAGCTGTGAGACGACTAGTTTAAACTAGGCCCAATCGGCGCCGCTACAGGCAGGAAATAGAGCGGGGGATAAGAACGGGCCTGGGTTTCCATCGGCACCAAAGCCGAAAGCCAACTGCGCTTTGGTGGGCTTGGGTGGGTTTTCCGGCGAATAATTGTCCTCCTGATTATGTCCAGCGTTCCGCCGCCCCGCCGCAAAACAGCCAAGACCCAAAAAAGCTGTGGGGGTCCCCGCACGCCTTCCCCAGAGGCAGCGGTGATTGCTGACGGGGGTTGCGGGGAGAGTGGATTGCTTCCCCTCACAGCGAGTGGAGGAGCTTCTCCTACGCCCGGCAGCGAGCCGGGGGATCCCCAAGACGTCGGAACACAAGCTTTTCGGTATAGACTAGATTGGCATTACCAAGACTTACTTGCGCGCGCTTCTTAAAGAACGTGGGCTCTTCAACAGCCCCGTGTAAAACCCGAGCACCTACAATTGCCGGACCGTCCGGAGTAGCTTAGGTCGAAAGCTGGTGGCCGCAGGTTGGAGAAGTCTCATCAGTGCGGAGCAGCTAACAGAGCCCCTAAACAAACAAGGGATCCCTCCGGATGAGCGCTATGCCCATAGGGGCATACGGACTGGTCGCCGGCGATTCGCGGCGAATTTCGGTTGTCCGCCGGCCCAGAAACTCGCAGACTAGCACTTCCTTGCCTAAGATAAAGATTGCCCACCAGTTTTTATTTGTAAATGCGCCCCTGAAGCACTAGTCTCCCCAAGACTTGGAGGAACCCTGATGACTATTAGCCTCGCATAAAGATGTTCAGGGACGCGCACCTCTCCTAGTGAGCCTCTTGTACAGCTTATCCCCGACCAAACCCTCGGGCTACCATGTGCGTGGGGTTTATCCCCGGATCGATAATCGATACCATTCACACAGCAGCCCACCAATGCGGAGGAAGACTGTGCTCGCCGGCGCACAGGCCCTCCGCCCATGGTTCTCCAAAATGACCCCCTGTCGTCGAGGGGATGCCCGCTTATCGTCTCGCTCGTCAAGGACTAGCTAGCTTCTAGCCTAAGACTCGTAGTCAAATCACTGAGAACGTCTTGCCTCTAGGTATAAGTAGCCACTTTTGTTCCTTGACCATGCTCGTAGTTGCGAAATAGTCGGGGTTCATTTCACCGGTCCCACTTGATCAACCGAAGCAGAGCATATTCCTTGTCTTGACACACGCGCTTGGAGGGTGAGCTTCCACAATGCTTTCGCGTCCCTCGGGGGATTCCTCTCTATCGAATAATTAAAGTTTATGCGACTGGCGACTCCGCATTTAGTCCAACTTATGGAGCATAGAATTGACAGTAGGAGCTGTGAAAGAGATTTAAGCGGCGGCTCGCAGAGTGGCATCGCCAGAGAGGATCTGGGGTGGAAACGATTTGTCACTCTTGAGAGCTATAGGCGGGTCTCGAAGTCTTTCGGTGAATCCGGCAAATACTTGGACACAATTGTGGTGTGACATGGTTGTATGAGAATCAACGCTTGGGTGTGGACTATGGTTTGGCTACCCGCAACTCCTGAACCGAGAGAACTCAGGCTACATTAGAGTGTATTGACGATATGCGACAGACTCGCTAGTTCCGTTCACTTATTTTTTTTTTCCGATTAAGGCAATTACATCGATATATAGCGGACAGGTCGTAGTCAAACTGCAAACAAATTGCGACGTCGGCGGAGAAGAAAAACAATTGGAAGGGAGTTTGCTGGAGCTGTTTGGGCCATGCCGCTTCACATGGCCGACTGCGATGTGCAGCCAATCAACGGGCTGCTAGGAGTGTCCCCACCGGCTCTCCATCTTCCCGCTCAACGGATCATGCTTCCGATCCACGGGGCTCGTCTAAGATAAGGGACCCACCTTTATACCTATCCCATCGAGCCCATGTACCGTAGCGAACGCTGCAACACACCCAAGGTATCTGGCAGACAGCCTCGCTAGGTAGGTAGCTTACGCTCTGGTAGATAGGCAGATAAAGGTGGAGCACGACCGTCCCGGATATGCATACGCTGCTGATTGCTGATATTCGGAGCCGGGCTGCCGGTATCAGGGTGCCGTGCTTGGCCTGCGCTGATTGTCATTGCAGGGGACGCGATGGCCAAGGTCGGGGCGAAATTTGGATATAGATAACTCTGCCTCCGTCTATCGAGCCTGTCTCCTCTGGAATCTAGCCTCATCGACCGCCCTAGCTATAGACTTCCTTATAGCCCATTGGCCGCGCTCGCTCCGATCGTATCCCCTACTCTTGGTCCATTTTGCCGAAACATGTCCAGGTATCTGAGATGGCTCGAGGTCAAGCCCAAGGACGACATCTACGCTGATGTCGGAACAACTAGATGGGGAAACCACGACATTTATCCCATCAAGAAAGAGGATCGTACGTTCGGCTGGAGCTCGTACTTTCTATACTGGACGACGTGCTGCATGGGCCTCTCCACCTTCTCTATTGGAAGTTCCTACATCACAGTCGGCCTGACGGCCGGCGAGACCCTTGGTGCCGTTCTCATCGGTGCCTTGCTTACCAGCGTCAACGGCATTCTCTGCGGAAAAGCCGGGTCGGAGAAGTATCTCGGCTACACCGTCTCGGCGAGAGCTTCGTTTGGCCTCGTCGGCGTCATTCTGCCGTTATTCTTCCAGATCCTAAGCAATGTCATCTTCTTCGGTCTACAAGCCGTCTATGGCGGCCAAGCAATCGCGTTGATACTAGGTTCGATCTTTTCCGGTTGGCAATCGATGCCAAATACCCTCCCGCTGAGCGCCGGCACAGATACGGCGAATCTCGTCGGCTTCTTCGTCTATGTGATCATCTACATACCCCTCGTCGTCTGGGTCAACCCCAATAAGCTCGACAAATGGATGCTACCGGCATTTCTGCTTACCCTGGGCACCCTTTTCGGCCTGTGCGGGTGGGCCGTGGCGCGAAACGGCGGGACGGCGGGGTCCCTCGTCGCCCCTAAGGTGCAGATCTCGTCTTCCGACCGCGGATTCCGCTTCGTCCAGTGTATCTCTGCCGTCTGTGGCACATATTCGGGGGCATCTGATCGCTTTTCCGACTGGACACGGTACTCAAAAACGCCCCGGAGTTATATCTTCGGAACCACCGTCGGTCTGGTCTTCGCGCTCTTCACATCGGCGCTCCTTGGAGTGATGACCACATCTGCGACGTATGGGATTTATGGTACCTTAATGTGGAACCCTTTGACCCTGCTCCAATATCTTCAGGCGCATGAGTACACCGCGACGTGCCGCGCAGGCACATTCTTTGCTGGTGTTGCTATCACCGCCCACCAACTTTTTGTGAACTTCTCTCAGAACAACGTCTGCGCTGGGATGGATCTAGCTGGAGTTGCGCCAAAATACCTTACCATGCTTCGTGGGTCGCTTCTGATCGCTTGTGTGGGTATCATCGCCCAGCCCTGGCGATTCCTGACCCAGGCGACTGTTTTTCTCTCAGTTATATCGAGTTTTGGAGGTAGGCCCTCACCCTCGCATTTACCTCCTTCACAGACTGATGTAAATGAATAGTCATGTCGGCTGCCACAACCGGTATCCTCGTGAGTGACTACTGGATCGTCCGCAAGCGAAAGTGGAAGATCCCTGATCTCTACCACGGAACACCAGATAGCATATACTGGTACTGGGCTGGGATTAACCCCCGTAGCTGCATCGTATTCATTCTGGCTATTGTTCCAAGTCTTCCTGGGTTGGTTCTCAGCATCATGGGGCAGAGTTCAGGAGGCGCAGTTCGAGTATTTCAGCTCACATACGTTGTTGGGTTTGTCCTAAGCTTCAGCATGTATTTGACAGCTTGTTATATCTGGCCACCTGCGGGGACTGGAATTTCCGAGCTTTTTGATGGTACTCCCGGGGTAGAGACATTGGACGGCCACCCTGTTGATGACAGAAGCCTCGAAGAAGGAGAAGTGAAGAAGGATATTACGCACGAGACAACCACTAGTACCCCGGTGACGAAAGAGAAGGAGGCTTTATAGGCACTTTTAGATGATGCATCATGTAAAGTGCTTGGAAATTACGATAGTTTCAGTCGCATCTTACTTGAAGCGATGCTATACAGATATTTTCGTATCTCGAGCTTGAGATCTAAGGCAAAACTCGGGTGGGGTACTTCTTGAATCTGCCCGCGGAAAAGTCTAGGCGTAGGAAAAAAAAAAAGGTCAGGGGAAGTGGTAGACTGTGGAGATTATCATTCCTGTGGTAAAATAACAGGCCAGGAAAAAGAAGATCACCTAAGACCATGGATCTGAGATAAAACCTAGGAGATAAACCCAAAGGTCACTATATTCTTGCAGGGTTACAGTGAGTGGCATAATTGCTACCTATCCCCATTGTAACTACCTAATTCACGCTGCATTCGCCGCATCCTCTTTCGGAGCAGAATCTCTCCTGTTGATATATATGTCACCGTTCTCATCCAAAACACCTTCTTGGTCCTTCAGGTTCTCGTATCGAAATTGGGCAGCAGGATGGTCGTCGGGCATGATTTGCTGCCCGGGGGTCCTCAGCAGATTCTCGCGGAAGGTGCCGCCAGGTACAGCATAATCCTTCCACATGAGACCTCGCTCTTGTAACACAGGGACAAGAAGGTCGACAAGGTCCTCATAACTTGTCGGGTTGCTCACGTCTGCGTTCGTATGGTCAGCAAGAGCCACAACACTGCAATTGCGGGTAAGAACTCGGAGGAAAACTTACACGCAACGTTGAAGCCATCGACATCACCCTCGTTCACAAAGGACTCCATGACATCGGCAATCATGTCGGGTGTTCCCACTGGCATTGGCCCGAATCCACAGAAAGCCATCTGCTGGCCAATCTTCCTTGGCGTCCAGACGATAGACGGGTCTCGCGTGAGCACCGAAATCATGGTCTGGATGCCATTGGTCTCTTTCCTTTTCAGATCAAACGGCTCATCCAGGGGATACTTGGAAAAGTCGATCCCGATGTAGTTGCTCATCTTAGCCAATCCACCCCGATAATCAGCATTGGCGAGTGCTCGCTCGTACTTCTCCTGCGCTTCTTCTAATGTCCGGCCGATGATGGGTGTAATCTGTGGGAAGATCTTGATATGGTCGGGGTCGCGGCCGTTGGCCTTGGCAATGTCGCGGATCATCTTGGCCGTCTTTGCTGTGTCTGCCGGTGTACGCCCGCCGCAGAAAATGGCCTCGGCGTGCTTCCCTGCGAAGGCGGATCCAGCCTTCGAGGTCCCTGCCTGGAAGAGCACGGGCGTTCGCTGCGGGGAGGGAAGAGATGGACCCCAGGCTTCGGTGTTGTGGTATTTTCCCTTGAAGGTCACTTTGTGGACCTTGTCCCAGTCATAAGCTATCCCGGTCTCCTTGTCAAACAGCTTGGCCCCATCCTCCCAGGATCCCTCCCATAGTCTAAGGATGACCCGCATCAGCTATTGGAAAGGAAATGGACCGGAAGGATATACTTACGAGTAGATTAGGTCCATATATTCGTGAGCTTCCTCGTACCGTTGGTCGTGCTCGGTAGCATCTGGCTTGCCCATTGCCCTGGCTGCTGTCTTAGAGTAGCTGGTCACCACGTTCCATGCGAACCGACCCTTTGTGACGTGGTCCAGAGTTGCGACAGTTCGCGCCATGACAAAAGGCTGCGCTAGTTAGCAAATTCCATTTGTTCTTCCTATAGTCGTTACTTACATTGATGTAGGAAGTGCTACCGGTGATGCCAAAGCTGACATTTTTCGAGACGGCGGCCATACCAGATACGAGGGACATAGGATCCAGCCACCCAACGCCGGAGCCGCTTGTAAAACAGGCCTTTGCGCTGCCCTCAAAAGTGTCTTCGGCTAGTTATTATTGTTAGCAATGCCGACATAGCATGCAGTAATTGTGAGTCTACATACCTCCATAGACATCTGCAAAGAATATGCATGATATTTTGCCACGGTCCGCGAGCTTGGCTAGCCACTGGTAGTACTCGAGCGTGTCCTTCGTAGACTGATTGTCTCCTGGCGTTCTATTGACTCATCAATTCTAGACCTCACTATACAATAATCTTGTTCTCTAGGTCCCTGCCACGTACCTAAATTGCCCTATCCCCATGTGAGCTCCAGTACAACTCATCTCGAAGAAATTGAGATGAAGCTGCCTCTTAGGGCCCCTTTTTCTCTTCATCGCCATGTCTGGTATTAGACAGCTTATTGACTCAGAATTAGGAGAGGAAATTGCTAGGATAGCTTTCCTCGCAACATCTGCTTTTTCGGCAGGATGTAGAGATGGAAGAGGAACATATACCTCCTGGTTGCAAGCCCATGAGCGCCATCCTCATGCCGCCAACGGCATGATCAGCCAGCGGGGACGGAATATCCACTGGCTGCCTATCCTATCTAAGCCCGGCTTGGTTTCCGGTGCATGCTTATCGAGGATCTTAGGTCACCCAAGGCGGGAATGCGGCAGACAGGGGTTGTATCGCAAGCTACAGATGCTGATAAGGTGAGAGCGGCAAATGCAACCGTCGGCCGACGGCCCCGACGGCAAAGTGGGCCGAGAAGAATCAACACGAAGGACACCGCAGCCAAAAATGCCGTCATTCGCTCAGCGATTGAGAAAACCTAAGGGATGGAGAGAAAGAAGAAAGTTGCTAGGTAGATTTCTCGGCTGGATATTGATGGGATCTCTAGATTTAGCTAGCTTCTGCCCCTCCTTCTGCGCCAAGGCTTGGTCGATAGCACTGAAAATCATTCGATGTCAATTTTAATGGTCATCTATGTGACAAGTGGTGTTGACCAATTCGGACGTTTTTTCTCGGGCTTCGTTGCCGACTAAAATCACCCGCGGCCACCGCTTCCGATACGGGTTAAGGTAGAGCTACAGTGGTTGGTTTTAAGGGACAGTATTACTTCGAACCCCATCTACCACCTCTAATTATTGTAGCGTTGTGACTCTTGCTTTTGGCACCTGGCGAACAACTGTCCAATATGGCAGGCGAAACAACGCCAAAGAGGCAGATCCAGCTGAATTTCTTTGAGACATCATGCACAGGCACCGTAAACGCTATCGGGCAGTGGAAGTTAGAACACTCTTCTTGCATCCCACTATGACGAAAAGTGAATATTGACAGGTATCAAGGGACCCTCAGGACAACTCCAGGACCAAAGACACGCTTGAATACTATCTTTGGCTTGCTCAGATTGCCGAGCGGGGCAAGATCAGTTCTATATTCTTCGCGGATAGCTATGGCGGACACGAGATCTACAACAAATCACGGGCTGCGCAATATATGGGCGGGTCTCATGTAGCCAAACTGGAGCCTACCACTGTCATTTCCGCTATGGCAGTCGTCACAAAGTCAGTCGGCTTTGGCATCACGGGGAGTACTTCCTACATACGTGGGTTATCGTGACACACTGGGACCGTCACTGTACAATTTCTGAAATACCTTACAGCACCATACATGCTTGCACGGACATGGGCTAGCCTGGATCATCTGACCAAAGGAAGAATGGGTGCGGTTGCTGTCTCGGTTCCCACCTTACTCCAGCTCACCGCTTTATAGCTTGGAATGTCGTCACCTCATTCAGCGAGTCTTCCGCCAGAGTGTTTGGGATGGACAACCTCCTGGCGCACGATGAGCGATATGCCGCCGCGGAAGAGTATATGGAGATAGTATACTCGTATGGATTTTCCTCCTTGAATCAAGACACGCCATGCTAATCTAATTAGTCTATGGGAGAAATCTTGGGAAGACGGTGCTCAGAAATGGCAAGTTAACCCGGAAATGGCTTACGATCCTGCGAGGGTACACGAAATCAAGTACAACGGTAAATACTTGAAGATGACGGGTGTGCAACAGACACATCCCTCGCCACAGCGGACGCCAATCATCTTTCAAGCTGGCGCTTCAAAAGCAGGCATTGCCTTCGGCGGGAAGCACGCTGAAGCTATCTTTTGCAGCCATGCCACCATCGCCGAGACGAAGAAATACACGACGGCCGTACGAGCCGCTGCGGCCGCTGAAGGTAGAGATCCTCGGTCTATCAAGTTCTTTCTCGGAACCATGCCCTTCATTGGCCGGACCGTTGAAGAGGCGCAAGCAAAGTTCGAAAAAGCAAAGGAGTATTGCAGTATTGAGGGTGGCCTCGCTAGATTCAGTGGCTTCGTCAATGTGGACATGGGGGTCTTTCCCAAGGACGAGCCCTTCCGCTTCGAAGGAGAATTGAAGGAAAACACGATCCAGGGAGTCATCAACAGCATGAAGAGTGTCAGTGATGTTACGGAGCTCACACCTAGGGATGTAGGTGAGATGCTGGCCCTCGGAGGGCTGGCGCCACGGCCGATTGGAACGGCCGAGATGGTCGCGGATGAGCTCATGAAATGGGTGGAGGATGGCGATATTGACGGCTTCAACCTGTCTCGTGAGTTCTCCGCATCCTCGGTTGTTACCTGAAAGCTAACTAGTTCGTAGCCTGTTCTAACCCCCAGAGCTGGGAAGACGTGGTTGATCTGCTTGTACCTGAGCTGCAAAAGAGAGGTGTGTACTGGGAGGACTACCCCGTGGTGGGAGGAACGCTCAGGGAAAACCTGAGTTGCAATCCCGGACAACCCCATCTCGCGGATGATCATCCGGGGAGCAAGTTCAAATGGAACGCCCAGCAGTAGGACTACGGTAGCTATCATTGGGCATCCTCACCATGTGAAATCTAGTTTTAAGCAGTGGATAGCTCCCCATGGCCTTCCTTCATTCCCGCCACGTGGTTGGCTTGCAGTATAGTACAATTATTTTCTAGTGCATCAATATTGGAATGGCAGTCTAGTTAACTAGACAGGCATGTCTATTTGTCGCAGCCCACGTGACTCTTCGAAAGCATCACTTGCAAGCTGCGGAGCCGTGGGCCGTCGGCTCTGGCTGCATTACCCGATGAGCGATAAGCAGCACCCCTTATCCTCTCCACCACGGTGTCCAAGGTATCGAAGCTGTGAACGTCAGTTATACATGTCATGAACTTGAATCTCTGTAGATGCTATTGTCTCGCCACAATTCTCCCTGTTCCGCTGACTTTTTTTGGTGCGAAAGAAAGCCCAAGGCGTTGTTTTATCCTCTCATTCTTGAGCATCCGTGCTCCGTGCTCTGAAAATGGAGAACGAGAAAGATGCTAGCGAGACCACGCCACCTTCTCTCGCTTCTCCAGCATCGTCCAGGAAAGCCTCAGAACTGGATGGCCATCAAAAGAGAGTTGCAGTAGCATGCCAGAGATGTAAGCATAGGAAGCAAAAGGTAACCTAGAATCCAGATCCATGACAATAGAATAGGAAACTTACGCGACTGCTAGTGCGATGGGGCCGAGCCCTCGTGCTCTACGTGCATGAGATTCAAGGTGCAATGTCAATATGTGATACCGCCAAATTATAAACCCAGGACAGCCAAACTGCACATCAGGGCATTGGAAGATCACATTGCAAAGCTCGAAATGTCCTTGACAAAGGCCAGAAGTGTCCGGGTCGGGCAGGACCGCTGGTCTGAAACTACTGCAGGGGATAGCGTTGATCCTCTACTTAGTATTGTGAGGGATTTGTCCTTTCATGGAGGTGATTACTATGTCGGCAGTACTTCCAGCATCGCTTTAGCTCAGATCCTGGCGTCTGTGGTTACCACACAGAACAAGGCGAGCCACGACCCGCTGTCTGAGGCTACTATTTCTTCAGTGCACCCATCTGCTACAGAGAGCTCCCATCCTGTACAGAGTGGAGCGTCTCTGATGATAGATGATGAGATGGCCGAAAAGCTTGTCCACACGTTCATCAAATGCATATCACCAAGACTCCCAGTTTTGCACCCAGCACACGTACAGAATTTGTACGCTAGACGACGAGAGCTCGAGGACCCGTACTATAAAGCCATCCTACATCTGGTTTTTGCTCTGGCTGGAAGTTTTCTTGTTGAAGCAGTATGTGCCGAAACTTTAAAGTGACAGACTATTGCATGGCTGCTTACGCTGGGTGCTAGATGGGTGATAGAGATGAATACCAGTCTGAAAACCATCTCGCGGCCGCGCTAGGCTACCGGGACGCTGTCCTAGGTCTATCAGATGCGCGAACTGTAATATATCTCCTCTTACTAGCACAGCAATTCCTTCGAGTGCCAAGGAAGATGGGCGCCTGGTAACCCAAGAAGAAGGCCTTGTTCATCCTAACATACTCACTAATCTTCCCTCTATAGGACACTCGTCGGTCTTGCAATGCGTCTCTGTGTGGAGCTTGGTCTTCATCGTCGTAGGCGGCAAAAGGGACCATCCCTTCGTGCTGAGATTGAGAAGCGCCTATTCTGGTCCTGCTACTATCTCGACCGGGAACTTTCAATTTCTCTCGGCCGGCCATCCTCAATTGCAGACTACGACATTGATGTTGAGGCAAGTGGCTGCACTGTGATTTCTGTTTCTCCTATATATTAACTAATATCACAAATTAGCTGCCGCTAGATGTAAACGACGCTACACATGATACTGAAACCTTGAGGCTAGCAGCATCGAGACAAGATCAGTCGCTGCCCGCCAATCCGCCAACGACATTGACATATTTTATACATCTCATTCGACTAAAGAGAATCTAGTCTGAGGTTCAAACTAAACTCTACCGCGTAGACAGCATCCCCAGCGCTGCAGAATCGGAACAGGCGGTGGACAGCTTTTTGCGTTGCCTTGCAGCGTGGAAGACTGCCATACCTCCGCGCGACGGCATATGGGTCACTGTGGCAGGCGAAAAGTGCGTATATAACGAAGATGTATATGTAAGAAATCCCCGCTAGTAACGCACAGCGCGAAGTACTGACAGCCCCGCTGATCATCTCGTACCATCGTTGCGTTCGGTTCTTACTGCAACCACAACTCTACGCCTCGACTATCAACGAGCGATTCTTTGATTTGTGCCTAGAGTCCTCTCGGGGCATATGTGAGGGATATAAGCGACTCTACCACCATATGCCCATGTCATTCTCCTCCCTATCCCTCCAAACTATCTTTATTGCAGGACTGACTATCGTGTACTGCTTGTGGCATGCCAATTCCGCCACCATAGCCATGCGCAACTTCAACGCGCTCAATGACTGCTCGATTATGCTATATATTATGACGGAGAGATGGAACTCGAGCCACAAGTACCGAGATGTGTTTGAGACGATCAAGCGAACAGTAGTTGACCGGATATCGGACGGCGACATTCCGGCACGACAGGTCATCGGAGGGGTGGTTAGCGCAGACGTGAGAAGCACCTTGGAAGCCTTGGATTTCGGGGTAACAGAGAGCAATAGAAATGCTCTAGAGCAGATGATTGAGGCGATGACAGGGGAGCAGCTACACTTGGATGAACCGAGAGAGGAGCTGGACATGGACACCATTCTTGGAAATACAACAGAAGGATCCTGGGACGCGTTCATGGGTCCCGACTATCTGCAACAGGCGTCTATCGATTTCGACTTGAGTATTTAAAACGCGTGTATCATTCAGATATAGAAATACGAGAATCTCCCTGATGGTACATAGATTGGTTATGTAACGCCGTAACAATGTCAGGAGTTGGAGCTTGTGTATCTAATTAGTGCATATCCCCAACAATGATTAGTGATTAACCAACTTCTCGAGATACGACTACATCACAGCTCCATCTATTTTAATTATATGCTTAGAGTATTCTATATTTGTAAACATAATTCCCCGTCTCGGTTCTGGTCATTCTTTTCTCAACGGAGTCAACCTACTTCTCTTCATAGCAAAGCCTCCCGCTGGTCAAATCGTATGTCCATCCGTCGCTATCGACACCGGAAAGAACAAACAGACTGTGATGCGGATCAAACTTACGCTTAATTTCCACTAAACGATCGTAGTTGGTGCCATAGAAGCTGTGCTTGAACTCGCTATCCAACGCGTTCGCTTCATTCATATACGCGCCTGTCTCAGGCGCCCACTGCCGCCACACCGTCTCAATATGCTCCTCTGTAAAGTCAGCCGCGGCATTAATAGAGTCTTGAGGCAGCATGTCTTTTGTTTTGCTCAGGTCGGCAGCCCAAAGGATCGTATGGAGGTACGTCTCGCGCCACACGGGGTTCGCGGCGCCTTGCATCTGTGATGGAACATTGCGAGTCCCTGGCCCCCCAGACATCTGAATGATCACCTGGCTCGGTATTTCATATTCCGTGGTGGCCTCTGTGAGACGCTGCAGCCACGAGGCGATATCTGAGATGGGTAGGTCGGATAGCTGCTTCCGCCCAAGGAGACGGCTGCTCAGGTAAGCAAACCTGTCCGCTGCACCGTATTCGTTGTTGTTGTTCTGAGTGTTGACGAAGTAGTCACCGAAACTGATATAGTTGACCTCGTTGACAAGGCCCACAGTAACTAGGGACTTGTTGGCGGGGTTCATTCGCAGAAGTACAGGTCCCAGCGTCTTGGCAAGCTCGTCTGTTGTAGAGTTATACGCCACGATGTTAATGGCGAGGTTCGCCCCGAGTTCCTTCTCTTGTCCAAAGATGATACCTCCTCCCGTAAGCCCTAGCTCCATAAGGTCTGGCATGTCATGCAGCAGCGACGCCGCGGCGTACCAGCTGGCATCTGCGACCACTGGATCAGGCTTGGTACCGTTGGTGCCGGGAATGGCCATATAGATAACTGCTGAGGCAACGCTGGAAGGGGCCGGATGTGTACGAAGTACGAACTCGGTCACAACCCAATATTGCCCAGCGCCGCCGCCCCGAACGGCCCAGAATATATCCCGATTCTGTGTAGCGTCGGCTACAAGGATCCTACCAGCAGGGGTTACCACCCGCACCTGTAGAATCTGGTCGGCAGCTAGCCCATAGGTGCTGCTGAAGGGGCCGTGGCCCCCACCGCCTTGCATGTGCCCACCGAGGCCGACCGACTGATCCGCGCCGCTCACGACGACCCTACCAAACGACAGAGCGTAGGTCAGAGCATGGCCCCACACATTTCCGCTGCCTGCAATCAAAACGTTCTCGGTCTCTCCAGTCGTGGACCCTGGTAGACTCCAGGCTGGGTCGGCCTTGAGAGAGTTGAAATTGCGAGTCCAAATGAGAAGGCTGTAAGCACCATTCGAGCTACACAATATGTTAGATGCTTGCATATAGGATGGAGACTAGAGAAAATGGGAGAAGTTACCGCCCACTAATCTCGTGGCCCGTTCCTTTGATGACAATGCGGATGTTTCTGCCCGAAGCCCATTTCATCGCTATAGAGATCTGCTCCTCACTCGTTGCATTCACAACGTAGGGCGACACACCGCCAATGCTGCACCCCTTGCCTGAAGTGTACATGTTGGAGCTGGGAGGCAAGCAGGAGTTATTGGACCAAGTAGGCTCGTTCATGCCATCGGGTATCGTTTTCTGGAAGTCAAAGTGGCTCCAGATTTTGTCAACATCGGTGCAGGACAGTGAAGATCCGAGCGGGTTGCCAGGATAGCACGACGATGCCGCAGGTTTGATCTCGACCAGAACGCCCCCAATTGAGGCATTTAGTGCTGCCCAGTCCGAAAGGGAAGGCCAATTCCCGTCCAATGGTGTCGCCTTGCAGCCGGGGCCTTTTGCTGCTGCGATCCCTGCCAAAACCAGCGTGAATGCGAAGGAGAGCATGTTGGCGTGTTGTGCCAATTGTTTCAGCATTCCAGCGTTTGGAAGAGGCTGGAGTATCAAGCTCGTCATGTTACGCCGGTATATGAAATCTCTCTATATACTTTCTTCTATAGTCGATTGTAGACGGGGCCAATGTAACTATACTGATGCCACTGTCATTGCGCCACTGCAGCACCAAGGACCAGGGGCCCCGAGTGGTATGTTCGTACGGTCTCACATATTCAGCCACCTCCTCCCCTGTCCACAGGCGGCGAATGCGGGCGTTTCTCTCGCTATACCATCTCAGGTTAGTCTGCAATGCAACCCAATGCGGCGCAAAACCAGCGGCGTATAAACGAGGAATTGGGGGCGAAAAGCACTTGGTAAATTAGCCATGGAAGCTAGGCAATTGTTATGCCTTGCTATAGGCCCTTCGGTGAAGTATTCGGTGGAATTTGGATGCTTTAGGGAAAACGAGCAATACGGCCACCAGTAGTGTAGCTACATCGCCGCCGCATTCCTTCTTACGTGAGGTGCTATGCCGAGACTTGTGTCCCGGCTGTCTGGCTATTGGACGCCTCATTGAAGCCTAGAGAGCGGTATTCGGCGCTGCTTCCGCTCGCCGCCCCCTCCGGGCCGGGTAAAAAAGGGCCCCCATTGCCCGCTCGCTTTATCCATCTAGCTTCCCATGCCTATGGGCTGGCCTTCGTAAGGACCATGTCGTCCCACTCCTGAGCGGGCGGGTTTCCACTGCATGCTGCAACTCGACAACATGGGAGGATCAGGCGTAGAAGATACACCTCGTGGCTTATACGGACGCGCGTGTGTCTCCTGTTCTCAGGGGAAATGCAAATGTGTCAGATCGCCCGAAGGGGGCTCTTGCATGAGGTACGTAACCGCCAGTACTCCGTCATGTACGTGACCGGTGTAGCTGATGAGTGTGATGGATCAAAGGTGTCGCCGTTTGGGGAAACAGTGTAAATCAGCTTCGTTTTCTCGCAGGGCCAAGGCAAAAACGGCAGCCAGATCCAGAGTCGCCAAGATAGAACAGAAGCTAGACGGCCTGGTGGCATTACTTCACTCCCAGACCGGCTACCAACACGGATCGACAGCCTTGCCCGGGGGAATCGAGGCTTCCGCCGCGAGCATTGGTGTGCAACTGGCTATCGAAGCCTCCTCGGGCAACCACCGAACGCTCCCGATTCTTACGCCGACGAGTGTGGCTAGTTGCTCACCAGGTCTGTCTGGTCAAACAAGTAGCGAGCCTCTTTCCGCCTTCTCGCCCGCCTCCGCGCTATCGTTGCCATACCTTGGATATCGGCCTAATTTTCCTAGTCACGATCCCAACCAGACCCTCCATTTCTTCCGCTCTCGAATACTACCCAGCTTCCCTTTCATATACATACCACCCTCCACTACGGCGGAAGCGCTTCATCAAAGCTACCCATTGCTTTGGCTGTGCATTGTTTCTCTTACAACTCTTTCGCTGGAAGCCAAGACTGCCCTTAGCGATACCATAAGAGAGACACTCGCGCAGAGGATTGTGCTACAACACATGAGGAGTCTTGATCTCCTATTGGCATGTTTATGCTATCTTGGCTGGTAAGAAGCCTTCGGGGTTTCTGAGCGGCCGAATGCTGAAGAGAGTAGGCTGCACCATAACACGAAAGATAATGCGCATTTGCGCGTCTGGACCCAGCTAGCGATGACGATAGCGGTCGAACTCCGACTAGCTCAATCGCCGGCTTCCTCGCCTAATCACGCAACCTATACGCCAACGGTTAACATCTTCGATGAACAGAGAGCTCTGCTGAGTACCTATATCCTAAGCTCCATGTTAGTTTTTGGTCGCTCTCTCTCGCCTTTGTTATTGTGGCCTAAATATTCCAACTACTGACGAGCCATAGGGCCTCGAAACACATAGCGACGCTGGAACCATTACGTTGGAGCCCGTCCATGGAGGAATCACTCCAAGAACTGATTAACAATCCACAGTGGGAAGGGGATAACATGCTTACCACACAGGTCCGGCTCCATCTAGTAATCGACCAATTACCATCCGTGTCACAGGGCGAAAGGGATAGAGGAAAAAGCCGCCCGGAAGCCACATCCGTCGCCACTGTTTTGGCTAGGACACTCCGCGCGCAGCTCCAAGAAATAGAGAGAGGACTACCGCTGGAACTTCGAGACAACAGTAAATCCGTAATACCCCTCACAAATACCTCAGCCGATCTCTAACGTTCGGTAGAAGTCACTTTGCTATTTCTTCGCAGCACGAGTCTATGGGTCGCCGAGATGGAGCTAGACCTCCTAGCTCCGGGTTGCGCTGTGGCAACCACGGAGCTCCTTTCATGCACCCAACGGTGCCTCGACGATCTCGACGCCTGGTTTCATACATTTTTCGCCATGCCCTGCGTGGCATTGTCCGAACTTCCTTTCGCCGTCGTTTACCATCAATTGGCGCGCCAAACATGTTTGCTTCGCAAACTATCAACTTTGAAAGTACCCGGTCATGACCGGGACGCCGTTATACAACGGATAAATCCGTCATACGTGATGGAGAGGATTGCTACTGGTCTCGACGGACTTCGGGGTTTAGTGATATCTAATTCGCAAGAGGATTCCATAAACATGGCAGCCACCCACGTGCGGGTGGCACAGGGCGTTTGGGAAGAAGGGATACGAGTCAGTTCAACTGTTGTCCACGGGCTTGCTCCTGGAAGCTTCGGCATACTGGAGGGGTACGACGAGGCTTCATTCACGTATAGCCTCAACAATGAGTGGCTTGGAGAGACTCTCGGTGCCTGGAGCGCCTGATGCAAAGCCTCCAATTGAGCTAGTTCAACACAGGTTCGCTTTAAAGCTTTTTCTTATCTGCGTCTATAAAGTAGGGCCACTTAAACCACTTAGATATTAGAATAGGCTTCCTGAGAGCTCCCGAGAGACCACGCGGAACTCATCATCTAGGCCCTTTACACAGCATACTGTCGTACCGCGAATTGCCAATTAGGATGGGTCTGAGCTGGCTAGAGTAGTATTCGGCAACGCATAGTTATGCAGCCCACACGCCCCAGCTCTAATTACCTCAGCCTGCCAGCATCAATGAGCTGCATTAGTGCCTGGAATTTTAGGACGCGGGCGCAATATGTTGCCCCTCCTCAACCGAGGGGAAATCTGGCGACATAAGACCGGAGCCGTGTCGTCAATAGAACGCGCCCAACTCTCTATCTCACCCCCTCCGCTGTCAGTCTTTCCACGGCGATCATGCCGAATAGGTTTAAAAAGCCGTTTAAAACGCTTTTCCACCGTAATCCTAAGGACCCCGGTGAGGCCACGAGGTCCGACCTATTCGATGCCTCGGGGTCGCCTCCAGCACCTTCATCTGCGAATGTTCAAACCCCATCATCAACGGCCATGCTACTAGGCCGTCCCAAACAGCCCGCAGATACCGGAAATGACATTGTGCATCATCCAAAACAAGACCCAATATTGACCGGCGCTGAATCTCTCTGGGACAGGGCTTACGATGAGCTCAAGCATGACGATCCGGAACATATGGACGAGTATGAGGAGCTTCTCTCCCAGGCCCTCACGTATGGTAAAGCCCCCCTCCTCTACTCCCGGTTTGTCGGAGGGTGGCTAGTCGGAGAGTATCCAAGCGTGCTATGTTACTAACCGGCTAGACGCAGCTACTCCCACATCTGGAGACACTTCCGTGCTGGGTGATGGAGGTGGTGGAGGGCGCCCCAACCAGATTCCCCAGCATGATCCAACTGCGCGGCGGGAAAAGATGGAAAAAATCACAGTTCTTGGGTTAAAGCATATGAAGACGAAAGAAGTCAGCGTTACTCTGCTGGGGCACAAGCTAGAGCTGCAAAAAGCTGTCGCAGGGGCAGCTACCGCCGCGCATTGGGCAGAAGACTACATTGGGGATGCCGTCAAAGACGTTCCTTACGCATCAGCAGTCTGGGCTGGCATCGCTTTAGCGTTGCCCCTTCTCAAGAATCCAGTTGAGAGCCAGACGAAGAACCAGGAGGGTTTCGAGTATGTGACGTCGCAGATATGTTACTACGCCGAGATGGAGTCGCTCCTCTTGCCGGAAGAGATGGCGAAGGGACTCAAATCCAACCTTACCGACCGTCTTGTCGCTCTTTACAAGCTCATCATCGAATTCCAAGTAGCGACAATCCTGCTATTCTATCGAAGTCGCACCAAGAACTACGTTAGAGGGATCATCAAATATGACGAGTGGGAGGAAAAGCTCCAAGCCGTGAAGGAAAATGGGGCCGATGTCTCTAGGAAGTTCAGGGATGCTTTGCAGGGTCAGAATCTCAAAACTCTCGAGAAGCTAGCCGCCGCGGCCGAGACGATACGCCAGATTGCCGAGGCACAAGCCAGGGACATAGCGAATATGGCCCGTCGCTTGTCGGACTCGAAGCGACTAGAAGCCCTTAAAGACCTTCGGACGACCGATCCCCGGCACGATAAGCAGCGCATCGAGTCCGATAAGGGCGGACTGCTCTCGGATGTGTACGACTGGATCTTAGAAAATGCTGAGTTTAAGGAATGGCGCGACGACGACCAGAGACAACTACTCTGGATCAAGGGCGACCCAGGCAAGGGCAAGACGATGCTGCTATGCGGTATCATCAATGAGCTGAAAATATCTGCCGGCAGATGCCTATCGTACTTCTTCTGCCAGGCGACCGAGGTCCGGCTCAATAGCTCGACCTCGGTCCTGCGCGGACTGATGTACATGCTCATTGACCACCAGCCGTGGCTCGCCAGGCACGTGCAGAAGGAACACGAAGTGGCCGGAAGGGCTCTCTTCGAAGATAGCAATGCCTGGGTGGCGCTGTCTAATATTTTCAACGACATGCTAGATGATCCGGAGTTACAGCCTACACTCTTGGTTATCGACGCACTCGACGAGTGCGAAAGGGGACACGCGGAACTTTTGCAATTGATTCGCCTTTCTGCTTCAACACCCTCCGCTCGTGTAAAATGGATCGTGTCCAGTCGCTACAGCGATGAGATTGAACAAGCACTGAGGCTCGAGAATATCGGTTCTCAGTTGAGCCTCGAGCTAAACGAGGCGCAGGTGGCGCGCGCCGTGAGCCTTTATATCGAGCGCAAGGCGGCCGAGCTACCTCAACTCCAAGACCCTGTCAAGCTGGAAAAATTTTGCACAGAGATGCGAGAGAAAGCCTCCGGCACTTTTCTGTGGGTAGCCATTGTCGTGAACGAGCTACGCCTACGCAAAGTCAGCAGCCGGGCCATGTCAGACTTCATGAAAGAGCTCCCGGCCGGACTTTCCCAGCTATATAGCCGGATCATGTCTCAGATTCAGCAACTAGCACGCGTTGATCGCGAGTACTGCCTCTCCATGCTCTCTCGGGCTGCGGTTGCATGCCGGCCGTTGACTCTCCTTGAACTAGCTGCTATGGCCGGGCTCCCGGACGACATTCTGGAGCATCCGGAAGAAATTGAAGAGATTGTCAAATTGTGCGGCTCATTTCTGACTATCCGAAGGAAAGTTGTTTATCTGGTCCACCAGTCCGCCAGAGATTACCTAACCAGCAGCGCGGCGGCCGACTTAGTTGGTTCAGGGATCGATCAGATCCACTATGATATGTTCTCGCAGGCGCTAGCAGTGATGAACAAGGTACTCAGGCGCGACATCTATGGTCTACACGCACCTGGCTGCTCCATTGACGAAGCAAAGGCGCCTCGGCCCGATCCTCTCGGTACGGCGCGATACGCGTGCATGTTCTGGGTCGACCACCTGGAAGGTAGCGGCCCTGGCGAGAGAGCAATGGAAAGTCTTCGTGATGGCGGGGCGATTTACGCCTTTCTCCAGCAAAAATACCTTTACTGGCTTGAGTCTCTCAGTTTGCTCAGGAGAATTTCGAAGGGAGTGCTTTCAATTGCGAAGCTCGTTGACCTTCTTAAGGTGACCGCCTATTTCTGCACTCCCCCAAAGCCATCGAAGCATAGCCGCTGACCGATTATAGGACCACCCAGCGGCAACTCAGCTTATCGCACGAGTTCGGGATGCACATCGCTTCTTGCTAACATATAGGATGGTGATTGAAAACTGGCCGCTCCAGATCTACGTCTCCGCGCTTGTGTTCAGTCCAACGCGCAGTATCACGCGGCAGACCTTTGAAAAAGACATAGTTGGGTGGATCACCGATATGCCGTCTATGGAAGATAGCTGGGATGCCTGTCAACAGACACTCGAGGGCAAAGAGAGGTTTACGTCCATTGCTTTCTCGAGCTCGGGAACTCTAGCATCGGGCACAGTTGGGGGATCCATCAAGATCTGGAACCCGGCTACCGGTCGCTGCAGAATAACGATTGTTGCTCACCGGAGCGACGTGCTTTCGCTCACATTCTCCGGCGCGGGACTGCTCGCGTCAGGGTCAAGAGGTACCACTGTTAAACTGTGGGACGATGCAACGGGCGAATGCCAGCGGGTTCTGGATGGTAATAATAATGGTATTCTGTCCCTTGCATTCCCAAGCACGAACCATGTCGCCTCCGGATCGGCCGATGGAACTGTCAAGGTTTGGGATATTGGCACGGGTCAATGCGTGCGCACAATTACGACCCAAAGTAAAATGGTCCCATCAGTAGTCGCCTTGTCAGCTTCACAGCCGCTAGCTGCAATTGCTGCGGGCCAATCTGTCAAGATTTACGACGTTTTTACCGGCCAGTGCCAGGGTGTTTTGCAACTCGGCCAAAACAGCTACGATGAGATGGTTTTTTCGAGTTCAGGATCGCTCGCGTTGGCTGAGAGTCTCGGCGAGACCATCTTGCTTTGGGACACAACAACAGGCCACAGCCGGGAGCTCCAATGCGATGCCATGGTCGCTTCTCTCACTTTCTTAGATTCTGGCGAGCTGCTGTCGGGATCCTCTAGTGGCTTGATTACGGTGTGGGACACGACGGGAAAAACCGTGCAGACTCTGAAGTGCCACACAGACAGAATTCAGTCAATGGCATTAATGCCGAACTCGAGCCTCTTCGCCACGCTGGCGACAAGTAATACTATTAAACTCTGGGATATTGAAGATCTACGACGGCAACGTTTTGAGGGCCATAGCAGTACGCTAGACCGCCTGATCAGTTCCGACGCCTCTGGTCAGGTGGTGACCATCGCTGCAGATGGTACAATGAAGCTCTGGAATGCCAATGGGAAATGCCAAAAGACGCTTGATATCTATGACGGCGAAAACTATGCAGTGGCGCTTTCTCGCGATGGAATATTTCTAGCATCAGCACCCTACGACAATGGCATCCGACTCTGCGACCTCACCTCGGAGAGAGAAAGTGTGAGATTTGGGGACCGTCACGATCTGGTTACTTTGTTGGTATTCTCCTATGACACACAATTACTCGCCTCCGCATCGCTTGGTGGGACAGTGAGAATATGGGATTTGGGGGGACAATGTCGACTGGTTCTCAAGGGTCATGGCGATCGCCTCCTTTCTCTTGCCTTTTCCGCGGATTCTAGCCTAATCGCAGTATCAACATCTCGCTCTACAAAGCTATGGGCTGCTGATACTGGCATATTCCGGAAGGAATTAGATATCACTGCTACCTACTACCGGCATACATTGGCTTTTTCGCCTGACGGCCGCCTGCTGGTATCATCCTTGCATGGGAGAGAGGGAGATCTCGACACACGCCATGTTGGGATGTGGGATGTTGCAACAGGTCAATGTCACTACATATTTCAAGTGGCTGGGGGTCCATACGATATATCATATGACGCCACAGGTGCGTGGTTGTACACAGATATGGGAGCTATCTGTTTGGATGAGCTTCCGGATTTGAAAGTCACTTCCCCGTGCGAAAGTTCGGGCCTCGTTCTAAGCAAACCTACGAGGTTCCATGACTTTGGTAGAGATAAGAATTCTGAGTGGATAATGAAGGACTCAAAAAGGCTGGTGTGGCTACCCCCAGACCATCGGTCCGATCATTGGGTAGTGAAAGGGTCGACAGTTTGGATTGGAAGTCCCACGGGAAAGCCTCTTGTGTTTTCATTTGCACCCGGCGAGTCAGCTGTTTAGTCAATAGATTCGACTGTATGTCTGGAACATATACGTTGAGCGTGGTTCGCATTTCGCTCTTCTAATGCGTACAGAGGCGAAGAGAGTATATCTACATGTTAATCTTGGATAGATTGTTAGCTTGGAGAAGTTGCGACTGCGGTGGTATAGCTGATTGGTGAAGTCGCTAGCACAGCTGGTTGGCCAAGTCGTTAACCAGGTTTAGAAATGACTTTGTTGTTTATTCTACACATGCTTTGGTAGAGAGGCTAGTATTGTATCGCCCACTCATCGGGTCATTCGGGCCTAAGCCAATACCTCTGTTGCTTCATTGGTGGCAGGATTCCTTGTATGGGAATTCTAAGCTGACAATCTTCCCAGGGGTAGAGTGTAAAGGCTGAGACGAGCAATACGATCCAGGTATACAAATATGATTTCAACAGAAGTGATGTACTTGCTGAGTAGCGCTGTTGGGTTATGCGACAATGGTATGGGAAGCGAGCAACGCAGCTTACGAAGCTCAGAGATGAAAGCTCCATGGCGACGACTGTCATCTACCGAAAAAGGTCAACCAATGCCCATAGTAGATAATACAATACAACCCATGTTTGTTTGTTAGCATGGGAATTATAAGGCCACTGTCTTCATAAGAACAGTGGTTTACCTAGATACAGGGGGGTTTACAGAGCCAACGGGGAGCCAAAAGGGCCAACAAGGAGCCAAATAGTCCAATATAGAGCCAAATAAGCCAGCAAGGAGCCAAATGGACCAAGAACGAGTCTGCAGGGCAGATTACTGGACTTCAAGCTCTCATGTCTGATCGGCCTCTGTATTGTACCAAGCTAACAATCATACAGGGGGTGAATTGTA